>VDFB02338372.1:7266349-7323673 GCA_007258455.2 Sequoia sempervirens | reverse complement strand
TAAAAGATCACACTTATCTCACAAATTTAATTAAAAATTTATTAATTTCATATTTATCCTCACATGATATTATCCTTAGATTTAACAATATTAATATTTTGAAAAAAGACAATTACAATTATCACAAACATTATTTATTTAAATTAATTACTCTATCCTTTTTAATTAAATAAATATCTTTTAATTTACAACCTTTAACTCCAAAAGTACAATTACTCACAATTAATCATATTCACAAAATATCATTAATTTATTCCATATAAAGTAAAAATAAATTAAATAACAACTAACCATAATTAAAATAAATAAACAACAACCAATACAGAGACAAGGACAAATCCAAAATGATGACACATCAAGACTCACAACGAGGTGACGAACTTGGGATGGGGACACTTCCTTATCAACTCCCTTTTTCAACATCATACCTGTTGGGTTAATTTAATGCTCACCCTCTCCTGCCGAAGCAGGTGGAATCAAGACTTTATTCCTACAATTCCTGCATACAAACGAATGTCAAGTAACATGTAAATCTCCATTGCATACACACCGTGAAAGGAAATCGCAGGGTAGCAGGGTGCTCGCAAGCGAGTGATGCTATCCCTCCTTTCACCAAGTCTCACTAGCAAACACATCATAAAACATAGCAACATAGAATTACATCGTCACATATAATATTAAAGAAAACCATAACATAACCAAATAATATAACCACCACATAATGTATCATCAAACATCATAAGTAATGTCAAGTGCAACAAACCAACCAAACAATGAATCCACACACAACCAAATCGGTGAACTAATCACCATCACAAACCAAGTATCAAACCAACACATAAGAGTATCAAAGAGTATCAAAGAGTATCAACATCATGAGGGGTATTATAGAAAACCTCATTGGAATGTAAGTTAGAAGCTTAGAATATATCGGACCAAAGCATACGCAATAGTCACCAATGTACTCCAAACAACTTTCCTACACACAACTAAGCAAGTATGTACCAAGATTATTTTACAAGAATAGCCACAAGCACATGAAACAAAAGATAATGATCGATGCCCCATTCCTTTCTCTCTAAATCATTTTTGATAGACATCATCGAGAGGTCCTCAGAATGGGTCAATAAGATAAATCAAAAGAAAATATTAAAGACAAATAGTCAATGTTATCTATATATGTTGCCAATTTAAGATAGATAAGGTGATTTTTGATACTGATGCCCATCACAAGAAGGATTCATCCTAGGCCATGTTGATCAGATTTTTTTATTAGGATGAGGTGTTTGATAAGCCATTGATGCAAAATTCACTGACTCATTTACCTATGATCTAGACTTTATATTTTGACACTTAGGTTCTCACTTTACAACTTGTGATACTTTCTTTCTATTTGTTTTTCCAAAGGTTGAAGATGGAAATTGATTTATTATGAATGGAAGTTTATTGTGGGTGAAAGCAAGATGGGATGGTTGGTTTTGAATTTTCTAGATATTTCAATGTTTTTGGTATTTTGAAAATGTTTTGAGGCTATTTTTGGTCCTTTTGAAATTTTATGTGAATGTTTTGGTTTTTGGTTATTTGAGGTTGTTTAGGGTTTTTCAAGGATATTTGATGTTGTTTAGGTCTTTTGAATGTTTTTTGGGTGTTTTTGTATTTTATAAGTTTTCAAATGTTTTTGGGATTTTCTAATATCTGAATGTTTAGGGGTTTTTTGATATTTTACAAATGTTTAAGGTTTTTTTATTTTTTGAATGTTTTAGGATTTTTCAAGTTTCGACCAAGAATCTAACCTAAAATAAATATCCTAGGGGCCTCAGGGGCTGATCAAAGATAAGCCTTGCCTATATTATACACATAGAGACCACATAGTTCGACTAACATGACTTATTGAAGATGAGATATGAACATTTGATGGAATGTCAATTTATTATGATGGAATCCTAATGAACTAACCTAGGTTGTCTCAAGGGCACATCAATGATGGACTTTCCTATGTTCAAGCTTAAAGATCTATAGTTCAACAAGGTACTATTTTTGAATTTTCAATGTTCAACCTTTTGAGGGATTTTGACATGTTTTTGGGTATTTTCGATTTTGAATTTATAATTTTACGAATGTTTTTTGGGATTTTTGATGATATTTTGAGGCAAACGATACCTACATCATGATGTTGATGTCACATTGTGAGATATAAGACATGGATCAAGAGTTATTTGAAAACAAGAGTGCAAAAACTTGCCCCCAGTGTCTAGCAATGTTTCATAGATCAATGAAAAAAGCAATATAGGTAATGTATATGTGAAGAGTTTGACAGAGTTTTATCATGCTAGATATGGGCTATGGGATTTCATGAGATAAAATGGTAAAGAGCCTATCAAAAATTTTCCATAAGTAGAGTTGAAGTATATGCCAAATCTTAAGATCAAGATAAACTAGAATATCTGGGTAAAAGTTGGATTGGATGGATAGAGGGAACATTGGATTTATCATGACAAGGATGAGATGCTTCAATCTTAGAAGGATCATATAGATGCTCGATTCTACTCATGATGCCTATTTTCTCGGTTTTCATCATAATCCTTGCCCAAAGTGCCACCAAAGTGGTTTTCATTGGAGGACGATTTTTATCTTTACTATTTTCAGTCCTTTTTCTTATTTTTTTGGATTTTTGATTGATTTTTTTTATTTTTTGGAAGTTTTACCCTCATGTTGAGCCACCTGGTGGTACTGATGTAGAGGACACTATCATAACATGCTAACGATATCCTACCTAAAGAAGTTGCTTTGCTAAGATAAAAGCACTTGAATGCAACTTTGAAGAAGTCTGATCTACCTTGTGGATACCAAAATTAACCTTTTCTATGTGCGCACATCACGATAAAGTGCCTTAAAAATTGTTATGATGAAGGGTAGCTTCCAACACATGGTCAATGCGAGAATTGGATATCATGAATGGAGTGGACAGTGGCATGTATGAAGGAATATGACATGTATTGGTTGATGGTTTGGGACCTTTGACTCTCCAAACTTGGGAAGATGAGTGATGATGGATGGGGATGGAGGTTTTCATGGAATTAGGACCAACCATTGGATATACTTTGTTCCTTGCTTCAGAAGCTTGCTTTTGTATTTGAGGACTCTTTTGATGGATACATTTTCCTTTTTGATTTTTCCCTGTAGTTTTTTTGACTAATGGAGTTTTTGAGGGATGATTTTCTTTATTTATCTTTGGTATCCATTTGTACTTGACGTGTCCTTTTTTCTTTATTGCTTCATTTTCTTTGATGATCTTTTCCTTGCTTTGATAAGAATTATTATTTCTATGTTGGTCCCAATTTGCGTATGAGATGATAGATGAATTCCAACTCATGATACAACAAGTTGTAGTTTTGACTATATTTTCATCATAAGGATCCTTCATCCTCCATATGTTGATGTTTGTTGTAGACAATATGACATTGTGAAGGTATTATCAATACCTAATCCTTTTCCCTGATAATGTATCCTCTAATCCATAGCCACTGAATATGAATTTTCATGAGCACGATATTGCTATGGGTTCCTATTGTTCAAGAATATGAATTCTCTGCTCTGATTCTATGGCATTGTTAGTTGTTGATACTACTTCAAAAGATGTTGATGCTAACTAAAAATATGTTTATGATGCACAATCATTGTAAGAATCAAGAATCTCGACTGTTACTTTCTCTTGTGTAGGAATACCAAGAGTGGGAGACTCTTGTTTATGATGAAGAATGTCTATATTTTCGTCAAAAAGAAACATCTCAGGAGTGATATCGGGGGCATCTTTGGAGTTTAAAATGGTTTGGAAGATGTCCCTTAGCTCTTGGTGAAAATTTGGGGATAGGGGTTCTTGATCTTGACTTGATTTAGAGTATTTTTCATTATCCTCATGAGCCTCCTCTTGACATGATCGTTGGGTGGATGATATATCATCGATAAAAGACTCTTTGCAACATTTTGTGGGTATGGGTGCAATAAGGGATATTTCTAGCTTGTTGGGAACTTCTTCAACATGCGCAATCATTGAGTCATATGTGGGAGAGATATCACAATCTGATATCCACTAGATGTCATTATGGTATAAAATAGTGATAAACACTAAATTGATGGGTTTGGACTTTGCTTTAAAATAGTATCTTGATATGTGTTTGATTCCTCATGTTGTGATAAATAAATATGTCCCACTATGGTATCACAAGTATTGTTTACATTTTTTGAGGTTGATGTTGTTCTTGAATCTTTTACTTTTGTATGGTTAGGCATAGGGTTTTTGTAAAATTTTAGATTTTCATTCCTCAATTTTTGATAGAGATGAATTTCTCCTTGTTCAATAAGATCTTCTACATTAGATGTTTGATTTTAAAACAATTTTGTGTGTTATGACTTTTGTATTAGTGAAATTCACAAAAAATGATCATCTTTATAGCTATGAGGTTTGACTTGTGGCTTGTGATAGTTCAAGAAATCTAGGAGTGTGATAAGATTAGACTGTATCAACTGCTTCAACACATCCTCCATAGGTTCCCCTAAGGGAGTGAATTTTTGCTTAGGAGCAATGTTCTTTGTTTTCCACATTAAGTGTTTGCAACGTTGATTGTTGTTTGATTGTTTGACCATGACGTGTATGGTTGTTGTGTGTTCATAGTTTGGGTGTTTTCTTGTCTAGGAGAAGTTAAGACCACCTTTGCATCAACAACACCATCACTAGTAACATTTCTATTCTTGGCCCAATAGCGGGGCTTGTCGTTAAAATTAGTGGATGGGCATTTTTCTCTATATACTTGTGTGTTTTCTTGTGAGATTCAGGCTCTCTTGATGTGAAGGGCTCTAGGGAAAAGCTCGCCATAGGAGGTAATGCACTGCATTTTCAAGAGGAAGGATAGATCTAGATCTATATTTGCTATGATAATTCCAACTTGTTGTTCGTCAGGAAGTGGCAACTTGCTTTTACTATCTCTTTTTCTCCATCGTTGTAAGAAATTGGTGAAAGATTCTCCATTGTTTTGTTTTAGAGTATACAACTCTTCTAAGCTTACATCCATGTCAATATTGAAGGAGAAGTGATCTATGAATCTATCAATGATTTATTGGAAGGTTTTGATGCATGGAGGTAACTGTGAAAACCAATCCATGGCAAGGTCTGTTAAACTTTGAGGTAAGAGGCACATTAAATAAGAATCATTGTAGGCAACCTCCACACACATGACATTGAACTCCTTGACATGATCCATAGGATTTCCTCTCCCTATGTATTTATTGAATTTTGGGATTTCAAAGCTAGGAGGGAATGGTACCATTGTGATGTTTCGATCGAATGGACAGGGACATAAGTTCTATGTATGGGGATTATTTTTCTTGCTCATTCGAAGATCCTACATTTCTTGTGATAATGCCTTAAGTTGTGATGCTAGATCATCTTGCGGGTTTGGAGGAGGATCATATGTTGGGATGATGAATGGGTTATATATAGGATTCATATATGATAAAGTGTTGTATGGGGTGTATGGTGGTGTAGGATATGGCGATGATGGTCTAGGAATATATATTCCTAATGTGTTTGGGTTGACGATGTTTTGTTGAGAGTTATAGTATAAATCCTGTTGTTGTTGTGCGAGCAATTGTTGTTGTTGTTGGGCATATTGTTGCACTTGTTGTTTTTGTTGAGCTACTAAGGTTGCTTGTTGTGTTGCTAAAGTTGTTTGATATTGTTGTTGTTGTTGTGCTACTAGGGTTGCTTGCTATTGTGCTTGTTGTTTTTGTTGTGTTGCTAAGGCTACTTGTTTTTGTTTCTATTGTTGGACTGCTTGTTGGTAACCCTATTGTTCTTGTTGTTGTTATGCGACTAAGGTTGCTTCTTGTTGTTGCTATTGTTGGACTGCTTGTTGGTAACCCTATTGTGCTTGTTGTTGTTGTTATGTGACTAAGGCTGCTTGTTGTTGTTGTTGTTGGATTGCTTGCTAGTAAGCCTATTGTGCTTGTTGTAAAGCTAAGGCATGTGCTTGCAATGTGTGCGAACCCTCTTCCTAGTACCTGCAAAACAACATAAGTAAACAAGTTAAACATGGAATTGCAAGCTAAAACAAGGATTCCCCATGAAATCCATTTATAAACTCAAAATAGGAAAGAAAACAATGAAGAACCAAATAAAAGCAATGAAATAGCTTGAATCCTAATTTAAGTGTGCAAACTCATGATCCCATGGGGGAATTGCTGCCAATTTGATGTGAAAATTGGCCCTTTCCCAATTCCTATGATGCAAGTTTTGAATGTTGAAGATGATATTGATCCACTTTTGATGAAAGATAAGAACTCCAAGCCAAAAATATGCAAAACCTAGCTATGACTCAATGATAATGGATAAAATTCAAGAGATATTTGAGCATGGTAACTTTGCTTGGGTTGTGGATGATGAAATGAGGATATGAGCATTTTATTTATAGGATTTCAAGATGGATGAATGCCCAAATTTGAGCAATGTGGGACTAACATTCATCCAATGATATGGTGCCACTTGTCAAGCTATGAATGGATGATGGATGTGCAAGATTTGGGGTTTGTGCCAAAAAATGCCAATATTTGAAATTCAAATTTGTTGAAATGACATGCAAGAGGGAAGGTAAAATGCAATAAATTCCACTTGGCTCAAGGTAAAGGACATGTAAGATGAAGTTATTGCCTTGTTGGATGTACATGTTAACTTGGAATTTTTGAATTCAAATTGAGAGCATATTCCAAAAGATGCCTTGTGAGGAAAATAGAGATTTAATAAATGAATTAAATCTATTTTCATGTGCAACTTGCATTATCTAGAGGATGTGACATGAGATGAGGTTAAATTAATCAAGGGTTAATTAATTTAACAGGAGATTTGATGATGTGACCTTTTTGACTCAAATTTATGGATTTATTTAAATCAAATAAAAAAGGAATATGATAAGAGGTTAATTAAATAAAGATTTTGATTTATTTAATTAAAAGGGATGGTGTTAGATTAAATCAAATAAGGTTTTAATTTATTTAATGTAATGGACAAACTTTAGAGATTTAATCAAATAAATTGATTATTTAATTAAATAGGGATAATTAGATCAGATGGATTGATTTAATTAATAGAAGGAATTGACTTAATCAGATAAAATGATTTATTCAATTAAGGGATGAAAATTGATGAATTTAATTAGATAGAGGAATTTGATTAAATGGTTAGACCGAGGAATGATTCAGGAAGAATCGATGTTAATAAGTCAGGATCAAATACACGATGTCAATTAGTATATTTTACGTGTCTACATTTTTTCCCTCTTTGAAGCAATGCACTTGTTGCATTGGTTCAAAGAATAACCGATCTCGATCAAAGCCAAAAAATTTTGATATTTAAAAACTTGCCCCACTGCTGCATGGCAAGAGAAAACATGCCATTATAATGCCCCCTCGAGAGATCGGACGAAAATTTTAATTTTTTGGGTGATCTCGCAAAAAAAGATGACAAAATACCGGACAAGTCCGAAAGGGGTCCAGGAGGCTAAAAACGTGTCTAAATGCAATAAAATGATTTAAAACAAGCATCAAACGAACAAAAATAGGTTCGGGGGTCCAAAACCCTAGCAAGACAGCCATTTAGGGTTAAAAAACCTTAATTTTTAGGCTTAAAAGGGGCCCGAGGGGTCACTTTCAAGTCATTTTCACACACCTCTGCTAGCAAACTTTGAGATTCGAGCTCTGACCCTCTGACAATATGGCGCAACGACAGCGTCCCCTACACATTTCAGACTGAATTCAGACATACCAGTGGCCACCTGGCATTGGGGTACCGATATGTGACCCTTACTGAAGCTTCGTATTTTCATTTAATGCATTTATTAATTCTTTGAAAGATGAGCTCACCTCTAGCGGCGCTATATAGCGCCGCTCAACATTTAAACTGCGTCGCGCCAGGCCGTTTTGCGCCGCAACGGTGCTATTTAGCGTCGTAGCGGTGCAGTTCAGAGTTTAAAAACTCCGACGCTGGGCTCGAGCTCGGCGGGCCGGTTTGGGAAAAGTGCATCGTGGCGGCGCCCTTTTCATGCAAACTACGATGCTAAAGGATAAAGTGCACCACGGTGGTGCATTTTTGCTCTTTTTGGGCTCAAGCGTCGGAGTTTGAGTAAAATCAAACTGCGACGCCTTCACAAATTGCGCCGCTAGAAGCGAGCTTGGAGCGTTCAACCAGGAATTTTTTAAAACTTTTAACACGGTGACCTTCCTTAATGCAGGACGGGCCTAGGGAGCTCTACTCTCGGGAGCACCAGTCACGAGATTTGGTGAGTGTCCTACGGGACTTGAGCGACAGGGACCAGGATCGACTGGGAGTTGCAGGATTATGACACATTGCATACGCTGGGCCCATGCGCAGCCACCTAGGGACGCTGTCAGCGTTGGCCGAGAGGTGGCACAGTGAGACATCGTTGTTTCATCTTCCCACTGGCGAGGTGATTGTCACCTTGGAGGACATTTCACGCATTCTACGGTTGCCGATTCATGGCCGACGGGTGATCTATGATATGGAGGAGGGATACGAGTCTTGCATTCGAGTCCTCGCCACACGAGACATTATCTACTGCAAGGGACAGATTGAGCTCCAGCGGTACAGGGTTATAGCACCTCCCTTCCACTAGGCAGTTGCAACAATCATTTCAGGTTTGGTTGCCCCAGACCGACAAGGGTGATATTTCAGTCCTGACTAGGGTTATTGCTGGGAGTGGATGGTCCAAGATAGGCCAGTTTGGTTTGCATGGGGGCCTATCCTTCTGGCTTCACTTTACAAAGACCTCCACGAGTACGTATATGTGGACAACAGAGCGTTGGGGGCCGGAGTGACACTTCTTCATGTTTGGGCATGGGAGCACATTTTTGTGCTATGTCCATAGGTTGTTCTGGTTCTGATGGGGGCAGAGGATGCCCTTGTGGCACTATACAGAGGCGGTATGTCCTTCACACACACTGGCAAGCATGGGATCCGCTACTAGAGGCAAGTCCTAAACGAGATGCTTGTCTTTACTTGGTGTCCATACCTTGGTCGGCCCGGATGGGCCGACGATGCTGCTCAGCTCTTTTACTGCCCCCAGGATCGATATATGTAGGGGCGAGAGCACACGATGATTGAGAGGTACCTACCCGGGCATGTACAACGTCAGTTCGGAGAGCCGCAAGATCGACCTGATGATGACTACGTAGCCGTCTTTGCATGCAGCATGACACAAGTGTCATGGGGGCACGATATTCCTACCTCCAAGGTAGTTGATAGTTTCAAGTAGTTGGTGGCCTGATCATAGGCTTATGATCAGGGCTTGGCAGATACAGGAACCACATAGGCCTACAAAGACTGGTTAAAACCTCCTCTACGGTTGACCGTTCCAGGCGAGGATCTAGAGGTGCATAGGTTCAGAGGCAGGGGGAGAGGACGAGGATGAGGGCGAGGACCAAGGGTTGAGATTCAATAGGATCCACCATTGGTGCCCCCAGTCCCACTAGGTCATGAGGATGTCCACATGCAGGATCAATAACAGGATCTGCTAGTCCCACCACCACGAGCCGAGGGTGAGGACTAGGTTCACGTGCAGCCACAGGTACAGCCACAGGGACAGAAAGATGGTCGGGATACATTGATCACACAGCTATAGGCCCAGGTTTAGGCACTGACAGCAGAGAGAGACCAGGTGAGGGCTCAGAGAGAGTAGTTCAGAGCATAGAGGGATCAAGCTATGTAGTAGAGACAGACTGCGGAGCTACAGACAGCCACAGAGCTAGGCCGCATGCAACAGATCGAGAGTATGACAGCCTCCTCCTCCCATGCTACAATGCCAGTGCGATCTTATAGGGATGTTATCCGAGAGATAGACTACTATCATTGGGCTTACCATGACACCGTGCCTAGAGCAGATTGGGTCCCCGAGTACTCAGATCGGGCCAGCCAGAGACCACCAGAGGGTCACGGTGACAAGGGCAAGGGCAACATTCATAGAGATCGGGCTTGATTGAGATGATACACACTTTTTGTACCTTATGGGCTCATTTTTTATAGCCCGATGGGTGTTTTGTACTGATTGACATATATGTACAGCGATTCGATTTATTCTTTGTACTATGACAGTGACATTGATGATATATATGAGCCGATTTTGATGCGATGTACTGTGTACTCCTTTATGCATGGATGATTTATTTCTATATGCTTTGCAATGATGTTTTATGGATGCATTTATTTCTAATGATGTTTATGCAATGATTATGACTAACAGATCTATATTATGCTAACCTATGATATGATGTGCAATGATGTTAACTATATGATGATCTACTTTATGCCAATGTGATATGTGATATGGATTTTAATATGTAAAATGATGTGATCTATAGTATATGCAATGATGTGTGGAATATGCTTATATATGAGATGACTTATGGATGGATGTGATATGATGTGATGGTCGTGATATGATGCAAATGAAATGGTTTTATGAGATGCTTAGAATAACAAATGTTATTATCCTAAATGATGATGTATGTGATGCAATGATATGTTAATGCAAAGTGATATGCTGATGTGTAATTTGAACGTAATGTGATGATATGATGTTTTTATGTTATGCAAGTATGTATGCCTAATGAATTAAATGCTTATATACCTATTGTTTATGATTATGCAAAAATGATTATGGAATGCTTTTGTAGATGCTATGTGATGATTTAGATGGTAATATGATATGGTTTTGAAATGCAAGTGAATGTTTATGCAATGATCAATATAATGCCATGAGATGCAATGTAATGGGTGAAATGCACTGACATGGATGCACCTATTTATGAAGAATGTTTATGATAAACTATTTATATGATGATAATGCAAATGCATATGTTTTCCTATATGATCTACTTATGCAATATGCTAATGATTTGTGGATGCAGGACCGATGGCGATGATGGTGATGGTGATCAACTGTCATAGTACCTTGTTAGCGTGATTAGTAAGAAAAGAAGTCATTTCAAAAAGACACAAGATGATGCACATGCAGATGATGATGATGACTTGCCGAGGAATTGGGATTTTCAAAGGACCGATTTCCTTATGTTTGATAACACACGTGGTATGATGCATCAAGGTATAGAAAACCAGGATGGGGTTGTACCTAGTGTGATGGAATTTGACTCGATAATCAGATAGGAGTATTCTTGTTCACACCTAACATACAGAAACCTTGCTAGGATGTACTTCAGAAGTTTCAGACACCTCGGACCAAAACACAAAAAGGTAAACATATCCCTGTAATAGTCAACAAGTTTCCCTAGACCTCTTCCATACATACTTAGCAAAGCAATTATTCACTGAGGTTATATTACAAGAATGTCCAACAAGCACAACAGACAAAAGATAACGATCATTGCCCCATTCCTATTTCTCTAAATCCCCTATTTTGGGATATCATCGAGACATCCTTGGAATGAGCGTAAATAAGATAAGTCAAAAGATAAAGACAAAGTAAACAAACAAACTGATGCTCTTCAATACCGCTAACGGAAAGAGGATGTGTTTTCTAAGGATGATAATCAAAACTTATTGCCAAAAGATAATGCCCATTGTAGGAAGGATTCATTCTAGGACATTTTAGTGGATGGAGGCATGTCATTTCGTTTATCCAAAGTGTTCTAAGGGATGCCTGATATGGGACCAATTCAAATGATGAGTTACCAATATGAAGAGATGGCCAACTTGCTTATGCATTGATTTAGGCTTAAGACTTGACGTTTTTGAGTTTTCATTTTTTAAACCTACTAGACTTGTTTCTGACTATTTCACCAAAGGTTGGGGATGACGATCAGTTTATTATTCATAGTAATTATTGCAGGTGCAAGCGAGATGAGATGGATGGATTTTTTCAAATATTTGGATATTTTTGATGTTTTTCAATGTTTTGAGGCTGTTTTTGGTATTTTTCGAGGTTTCAAATGTTTTGATTTGTTGATTTTTCAATGTTTTTGGGATTTTATGAGATTTTGACTAAGAGACTAACCTAAAGACCTAGCCTAGGGGTCTCGAGGGCTGGTCAATAGACTATCCTTGCCTACGTTATACACGCAGAGACCACGTAGTTCGACTGACGACTTGACCAATTTACAGATGATGATATACATGATGAGATGTCAGCTTATTATGACGGACTCCTATAGGACTGACCTAAATGTCTTGGGGGATGATCAAAGATCAACCTTGCCTACATTCAAGCTCAAAGATGACGTAGTTTGACAAGACGACCTTGTTTTTTACTTTTTGAAAGAATTTTTGACCTGTTTTTGGATTTTGATATGTTTTGATGTTTTTGGATTTTATGATGTTTTGGGGTTTTTGGATTTTCTGATTTGAGGACTTTAAGAATATACACGAATCCGATCTGATAAGAATGTGCCCCCAGCGTGATGCAATAGACTACTCCGATAAAGGCAGGAGGAACTAACCTTGACAATGTGCCGAGTAGTACTAGGAGGGATCATGATACGAACACAGGACCAAGCTATGATGCTAATGCGAGTGGATGAGTGATGCATGGAGACCTGAATGTGATGAATGATGGAAGCGAAATGGAGGGATGATGCCAAACAAGCCGCAAAGATCCTGGTGGATGGAAAGTGCTTATTTACGCAAGGCACCTGTTTGCCAAGTTTTCACCGAGGTACTTGCCCAAAGTGCCACCAAGGTGGTTTTCACTAGAGGACGATTTTTCTCTTTACTAGTTTTGATCCATTTTCTAATTTTTTTTGGATTTTTTGCTTTTTTGCTTTTTTTTGCTTGTTACCAAGACGCCTGTTTGCTAGGTTTTCGCCGAAGTAACCATTTTTTCAGGACATTTTCTGATTTTTTAGATTTTTTTGGTTCTATACCTTGAAAGAATTAGGCATAAAACTTTTTGAGATGGGAGCTATTCATTGGCTCCTGCAGAGGTTCCCCTTTGGGTGTTGATAGCTGATATGCCCCTGATTTATAACTTGTGATGACGAAGGGTCCTAACCAATTAGGTTCTAACTTGCCTTTGCTGCTTGGGTTTGGGACATTCTTCTAATTTTCTTTTAAGACCAATTCTCCGACTTGGAAAGTCCTGCTTCTGATTTTCTTGTTGTAGCTCCCTTTGAGTCTATTTTGATAGACTTACAAATGATTTAAAGCATCTATGTGTCTCTCATCTAGTAGCTCCAACTCATTTAATCTTGACACCCAGTAGTCCTCATCAGTGATGAGGTTTTGCAATGATATTTTGAGGGATGGGAGCTCGATCTTAATGGGGAGTACGACTTTTGATCTGTAGACCAAGGAGAAGGGGGTGGCGCCGATGGGTGTGTGGATGCTGGTTTGATAAGCCCAGAGGGCAGGATTAAGCTGCAGGTGTCAGTCACGACCTGCGTCATTGACTATTTTCTTGAGGATTTTGAGGATGGTTTTGTTCGTGGCTTCTGCTTGGCCATTGCCTTGGGGATAGTACGGGGTGGAAAAGCGATGTTAGATTTTGAATTTCTCACACAAGTCGCGAACCTCCTAGTTCTTGAATGGTGTCCCATTATCTGAGATAATGGCTTGTGGGACACCGTAACGACAGATGAGATAGTTTAGGATAAATTTTGAGATCTGCTTCCCAGTGATATACGTCATGGGTATGGCTTCCACCCACTTTATGAAGTACTCAGTTGCAGTTATGATAAACTTATGGCCATTGGATGGGGTGGGTGTGATTTTTCCAATGAGATTGAGGCCTCACTGTGAAAAGGGCCATGGTGTGACGATGGGATGAAGCTCTTGAGCTAGAGCATGGATGAGATCCCCATGCTGCTGACATTGTAAACACTTTTTAGCATGATCATGTGCTTCTCTTTAAATTGTGGGTCAGTAATACCCCATCCTCAGCAGTTTCTTGGTGATGGACATTCCACTTGAGTGTGAGCCACAGATACTGTTGTGAACCCCAGTTAAAGTGGTTAATGCCTCCTCAACATTTAGGCAGTGCCATAAGGTACCTTCTATGCTTCTACGGTATAAGGTATCACCTAGGATCACAAATCAGGATGCATTTTTGACAAAGGTTCATTTTGGGCTCGATGGTAGGTCAGCGGGTATGACTCCTATTCGAAGATATGTATAGATGTCATGATACCAAGGATCACCAAGACCAACGATTTCACACACATATTCTGATTATGGTACCTCGAATGTGGGAATGAGAAGCTGCTCAATCAGAAATTCATATTTCGGCATGTTATGAGGGATGTCTAATAGAGACCCAATTGTAGCCATGGTGTCTGCTGCTTTGTTGTTGGTTCTTGGAATCTGCTCAAATGTTATGTCAATGAAGGATTCCTTTAGAGTCTCCACCAATTTTTTGTATGGAGTGAGCTTATCATCCTTATTCTAATATTCATTATTGACTTGATTTATGATCAACTGAGAGTCTCCGTAGACTTTGAGAG
This sequence comes from Sequoia sempervirens, assembly GCA_007258455.2. Taxonomy (NCBI): domain Eukaryota; kingdom Viridiplantae; phylum Streptophyta; class Pinopsida; order Cupressales; family Cupressaceae; genus Sequoia; species Sequoia sempervirens. The sequence continues at coordinate 7,309,159 of VDFB02338372.1, read as the reverse complement.
CTATGATATTCCATTGCACTGCTATCCTAAGGCCTATAGACAAAGCCTTGTATTTCGCTATGTTGTTGGTGCAAGGAAATGCTAGTTTGTATGACTTCGGTATGCAATCCCCTTGTGGGGTGATGAAGAAGACACCAGCTCCTAATCCATGTTGTATGTATGAACCATCGAAGTATAGTTTCCAATGGTCAGTTGCGTTGAGGTTAAAAATGGATTCATCTGGGAATTCTAAGACAAGAGGGTTCTCAGAATAAATGGGTGCTTTTGCTAGTTGATCTGCAATAACTTGTCCCTTAATGGCTTTCCACTCTACATACTCGATGTCATACATATCATTACCCATTTTTCTATTATGCCCATTAGCATTGCCTTTGATAGTAGATACTTGAGGGGATCAATTTTCGGGATGAGCTTTATCTTGTGTGCCAACATGTAATGTCTGAATTTTTGGGATGCAAACACTACTGCGAGGCAATATTTCTCGATGAATGAGTAATTTAGCTCGTGACCGACCATTTTCCTACTGATATAGTAGATGGCCCTCTCCATTCCGTTTTCATCATGCTGAGCTAGGAGAGCTCCAAGGGCTACTGCTATTGTTGCTAACACATATAAGATCAATGGCTTTCTTGGGATGGGTGGCATTAAAACTAGTGGTGTCAGTAGATATTCCTTGATTTTGTTAAATGCCTCTTCGCATTTTGTGTCCCATTTGTATGCCACTCCCTTGTGGAGTAGGTGAGAGTATGGGTTCTGGTTGTCTTCCAGTTGTGCTATGAACCGTCAAATGGGTTGAAGTCGGCCTTGGAGGCCTCTCAATTGTTTTAATGTCTTTGGTGCTTCCATCTCAAGGATTTCTTTCACTTTTGTCGGATCTACCTCGATACCCCTCATGGAGACTATGTATCCTAGCAATTTACCTGATTGTACACTAAAGATGCACTTCTTGGGATTTAGTCTGACTTTGTATTCCTCCAATCTGTCAAAGATAGCACTTAGGGTTGCTATATGATCTTGTGTTTTTCTTGACTTAGCTAGAATGTCGTCGACATAGTCTTCGACTATTTTATGAATCATGTCATGGAATATCAATGTCATGGCCCTTTGATAGGTTACTCCAACATTCTTTATGCCGAATAGCATCATGTTCCAGCAGTAGGTCCCCCATGGACAAGTGAAGGTCGTCTTATGTTGATCTTCTTTTGCTATCATGATCTGGTTGTATCCTGAAAATTCGTCCATTAGTGATAGCATCTCATGCCCTGCTGTCATGTCTGCTATCATGTCAATGTTGGGAAGCGAGAAATCATCCTTGGGACTTGCCTTGTTCAAATCTCTTAAGTCCGTACAGATTCTAATGGCTCCATCAGGTTTTGAAACAGGTACCAAATTTGATACCCATTCTAGATAATCAATTAGTCAGATAAATCCTGCATCTAACAACTTCTTGAGCTCCATTTTGACTAATAAGGCTGTTTGAGGATGCATTTTTTGAAGTTCTTTTTTGACTGGCTTTTCTTCTGGATACATTGCTAATGATGAACCACAGTCTTTGGATTAAGCCCTAGCATGTCAGCATAACTCCATGCGAAGTTTATTTGTCTTTCCTTTAGGAATGCTGCTAGGAGTTCTTTCTCTTCTGATAATAGTGATTCCACATAGAATGTGATATGCGGGGTCTCCCCTGTTCCTAGGTTGACTGGATTGCATTTTTTGACCAAGACTGCTGACTTCTCCTGATGAATAGCTCTTAAAGGAAGATTGAATCCTTCATGCTCGGTCACCTCAGAGAGGTTTTCACCATTGGATATGTCCTTTCTTTTTACTTTTGTATTGTCAGAGAGTGCCACAATGTGGTTTTCACTCAAGGACTTGGATATGATTCTTAGTTTCTCACTTTTGCAACTGAAGGATTCAATCGTTTCCCTGTAATAGGCATGTGTGTCCAACTCCATTATAAACCCTGTCTTATGATCCCCATCTGGAACATTATCCCTCAATCCCATGAATTCTGAGAGCGCCTCATCATTTTCGAATGTATCAAGAACTGGTGGTCCTCGTTGGTCATAGTCGATCAGTTGGGGGTAGACTAGGCAGATCTCATGATTTTGATGATCTGATTCGAAAGATAAGGTACTAATCATGCAAAGGGTAGTGTCCTCAAATAATCTAGGTAGATTGGTCATGGTATCTTCATCATCGCTACTAATGTAGGCCTCGGTTATAAAATTATGTATGTCTCTACTTATGGATATTGGTGAGTGTATTTTTGCTGCTATTGGCTGAGGAGAAATATTAACTGTTCTAACCGGAGGACTTCGGCCACGTATGGTTATACTCAGAGGGGTACATCCAAGGCCAAGATTTGTTATGGGTCGCGTCTCTGGCATGATAGGTATTATGAGCCCATTGTCATTTTGTCCTAGTCTTTGATTTCTATCGTAGCCCATTGCGAGCATCATTTGTAGGCCCTTGCTTGTCTCATCCATTGGTAATTCAGGTGTCGGTCTTTCATCTCAATACAACATGTGAGATGGATCTGCTTCAATAACCTCATGGCCAAGGTCTCCCCATCTTGTGAATTTGGAATAGTTTTTCGGATACGTTTGTGATGTGGAAGCTTGATTTTCTTGTGGGTGTCCTCGTGATCTAGGAGATTGTGGTAACTCTCCTATTACAAAAGCATTGTTAGGGAGCTTGTAGCTTCCACAACTGTCCTCCTGGATGATGATCTTGATATCGGAGATGGTGGGAATGGTGGGAATGGCGAGTGTCTCTGTCACAAAAGTGGACGCGAGAGTGGCGGGGTCGATGTATGGTACGGATGGGCCCTCATCATTCTTTGGCACTTGGGGGATTTTGTTATACTTTGCCTCAAGATTTTTGCAATATGAAAATGGCTCAGGATCTCCATGGATAGTAACCTCTTGTCCATTATGTGTAAATTTCACACATTGGTGGAAGGTTGATGCTATGGCTTTCATCGCATGCATCCATGGGCGTCCCAGGGGGATATTATATGGCAAGTCGAGGTCCAAGACCTGACAGGTGGTTTCCATGAGTGTTGGCCCTACTTGGATAGGGAGTTTGATTGTGCCCTGAGACACTCTTTCTTGGTTATCATATGCTCTTATCATGATGCCCTTTCCTTTGTCGATGGAATCTTCTGATATTTTCAACTTCTTGATGAGGCTGAGAGAATAGATGTTCAAACCTGCACCTCCATCCACCAAGACCCTTTTGATTTTTCTCTTGTGTACAATGGCTTCCAAGTGAAGTGCACAGTTGTGAGATGGTTGGGCAGGGAAATATTGGTCAGAGAATGTAAGGAGATTAGGCGTTATGATATTTCTTACCATAGCTTGGAATTGCTCCGCATCGAGATCTGCGGGGACAGTGGATGAGGCTAATGCTTCCTCAAGGATCTTCTTATGGGCTGATGATATTTTTAACAACTCCATGATGGAGATGCGCGTTGGCATTCTCTTGAGTTGGTCCAGGACATTATAGCCATTAGGAACGGATCTAGATGTAGGGACTCTATTTGGTTGGGATGATCCTGCAATGGTTACTTTGCCGCCTCTTGTGGTGACTCGACAATCTTTCGCATGGGCGCCCTTGATGGTGATGACCATGCAGTCTTCATTTAGGGAGGAAACGACTATTTCATACACATGATTTACACTGCCCTTCCCTTTATCATTTTTATTACCTTTGTTACCATGATTGGGCATTGGATTCGTATATATTTTAAGATCCTGATTTCCCATAGGTTGTTCCACGTTTATGATTTTCTTATCGATGAGATCTTGGATGATTTTTTTGAGTCTCATGCAACTGTTTGTGGTGTGGCCTTTGATTTTATGAAATTCACAAAGTTGATTCTCGTTATACCAAGGAGGTTTGACATCAGGTTCTTGGTAATTCTCGAATGTAGGAGGTTTGATGAGTTTTTCGTCGATCAACTTTTTCATTATGTCCTCAAGTGGTTCCCCCAAAATGGTGTATTTTCGTTTGGGATAACTTTTGCATTGGGGTGGTCCTCTTTGGTCATTGAGATTATTGATGGTTGGATTGTTTTTGGGTTGGTATGTTGTGTGATGAGTGTTTTGGTGTTGTGTTTGGATTTGTTGTGTGGGTGTGTTTTAGCGAGAACCACTAATGACCACCTTCGCATCTATAACACCATCATTAGTGACATTTTTATTTCTTTCCCACGTGCGAGGTTTATCATTGTAAGTGGATGATGGGCAGTTGTTTTGTTGTTCATGGTATGATGTTGATTCTGCGGGTTGGTTCACAAGGGCTCTTTCGATGCTAAGCACCTTGGAAATCAGTTGATCATATGTGGTGATGCCCTGAACCTTGAGATGAAATTCCAAGCAGCCTTCAAGGTTGGCTATGATGGTGCAAACTTGTTGTTCTTCTAGCATGGTCCACTTGCTTTGATTGGCCTTGGATCGCCATCGTTGAAGGAATGAAGCAAAAGATTTATTCTTTCCTTGTTTTAGAGCGTATAGTTCTTCGAGACTGACATCCATTGCAATGTTACATGCGTAGTTCCTACTGAATGCATCCCTAATTTCTTGGAATGTTCTAGTGCTTGAAGGTAAGCGAGAGAACCATTCTATAGCGGGGCCTGCCACGCTTCTAGGAAATAGCCGCATTAGATAAGTATCGTCATATGCGACTTCCATGCAATGAACCTGGAATTCCCTGATATGATCTTCAGGGTTTCCCATCCCTTAATATTTGTCAAATTTGGGGATTTCAAATCCCTTGGGGAATGGTTTCATCTCTAGGGTCCTATCAAATGGATAGGGACACAAGTTGCTTGGTGTCTTGGTTGTTCGCCTTGATTGAAGGTCGAGCACTTGTTGCAAGAGCAACCTAAGTTGTGTCATCACATCATTTTGTGGATCATGGGGTGGGATGAAAGTGTTTTGGGGTGTTTCAATCATTGGTTGGACGGATAGGTTGGTTCGTGCATTGTTCGATGGTATCTGTATGTTCTGGCGGGCAAAGTAGGCTTCCACTTGCTTTTGTATGAACAATGCTTGTTGTTGATCTTGTTGTTGATGTGCTAGGATTTTTTCTTGTTGTTGCGCTTGTTGTTGTTCCAACAATGCTTATTATTGTTCCCACAATGCTTGTTGTTGGGCTGCCAATTCTGCTGCTTCTTGTTGTTCTTGATATTGCTTTAATGCGTGTTGATATTCTTGCACTTACGCTGCTTGTGCAAGAAGTTATTCTTGTGCTTGTGCTTGTTGTGCCTGATATTGGGCTTGCGCTTGAGCTTGTGCTTGTGCTGTTTGTTGTTGTGCTACTTGTTGCTGCAATAGAAGTTGTGCTTGAGCAGCCCTTTGTGCTTGTAATGCTTGTGCGGCTTGTGCAGCTTGACTGACTTGTTGTTGTTGTTGTTGCAATAATGCTTGAGCTTGTTGCGCTTGTTGCGCTTGCAATACAGCTTGTGCAGCTTGAGTGGCTTGTTGTATGGCTTTTTGTTTTTGAACTTGTTGGTATCCTGTTTGGAAAGTAGCTTGCAATGTTGCATCGTAATGGGTTGATGTGGTGAAAGTTGGTGGTGGTGATGGTGGTGGATTTGGAATAGTGTTCGTGAAGGTGGTGTTGATTTTTTGCGTGATGGATGGTGTTGTTGGTGTGATTGGTCCTTGAGAGACCATGCTTTGTGATGTTAATGGGGTATTTGATGATGTTGTCATTGCTTGTGTGTTTGTCATTTGTTTTTGCGATATCAACGACAAATTTTGGGCGTTCGGTGTAATGCTTTGATTGATGGTTGGGATATTGTTTTGATTGATACTTGGTAGAGGGGGAAGCCCTAAACCAAGTAGTGGTGTGGATGATAATCGTAATGGTGGAAGAGGTGGAAATGTAAGGGGTGTGAGTTGTTGTGAAAATGTTGTGGTGTTGAAGATGCCCCCTGTTCCGAACATATCTCCCTCTTCTTGTGAATTTGTGAGAAGAGGTGTTTGAGGTGTTGCGTGAAAAAATGATGATGGATTATGATGGAATGTGAGAGGAACATTTTTGTGTAATGGTTTTTCGGGTATGTTTTGTTCCAATGTGGTGTTTGCATCCACATTTTGATTATTAACAAGGGGGTGTGTTTGAAGTGCATTAAGAAATGCACTTCCCTTATTAACATTGGGTTGTGTTGGAGCAAACGATGTTGTGATTTGCGGAATATTTTGCGTGATGTTTTGAGATGGAGGTGTAGATGAAATGGGGATGGTGGATGAGATTGGAGGAAATGATGTCTCCACTATGGTACTTACATCAAAATCAGAAGGCAACTTGGCCCCTTGTTTTGCTAGTTCAAGCATGTATAACGAAGGGTTGAGTCTCATCATGATGTTGATGATTTTATGATTCTCCAGATTTTGAAGCATTTCAGTCATTTCTTCATGAGACATTCCAAAGGTAAGGTCCTCTCCTTGGTTTTCTTCTTGCGGATTTTGTGATGATGAGAGGGTCAATGGATTACTTGATTCGGCTGGATTCATTTCTGTGTTTGTTTGGCTAAGATCGCTTGAAGCGGGTGTTTCTTTGTTAGCTTCCATACTCTTCTTGCATTGAGATCTAGTTAGAACCATAAAACAAGGATCAACCCTTGAGAATATGGGAGATGAATCTCTTGATTCCTTGGATCGGTCGTTATTTTATGCCCCAAAGTATGAAGTTTTAGGATGCCTTGAGGATCAAAGGTGATGATATGATTATGATGTTATGGATGGATGATACAAATGTTTTTGGCTTTTGATTAATCTTGAATGAGATACTAGGCTTTTAGGACTTGCGGATTTTGATTTTGATTTTGGATTTGAGATTTGAGATAAATTGTCCTTGATTTTGATTTTAATTTTGATTTGGATTTTGAACAAAAATACCCTAAGATGTTGGATGATGATCTAAGGGATAGCTTTGTTCAAAGGATGATGGTTTGAATATGTGCGACGAGAAGGATGCATCTACCCACACCTATTCAAACAAGATGATTGTTTCACTAAGCATATGAAGAAGGATTCATCTACATACACTAAGCTAGACAAGATGATTTTGATAACTTTGACTAAGTATATGCAAAAGGATGCATCTACACATGCCTAGCCAAAGGTTGTTTTGATAAATGTTTTCAAGGATTTTAGTCTCAATGATTTTGATGATTTTGATTTTGCCACAAAGCCTAGTATTTAAGGATAATTTCAAGATTTTCCAAAAGGTGATTTGTGAGATGATGTTGTTTTGATGTTTTGAAGGATGGATGAAAAATATTTTGATTTGATTTGATCCTAAGATGAACCTAAAAAAGACACCTTTGTTTGTCTAGACCTAGGTATTGAAGAGCATGAAAATGCTTCCTAATGACCTTTGTAACCAAGAAATGATTTCATTTGAACATTCATTTTCGGATTTCCAACCAATGATTTTTTTGCTATTGGGGTTATGAGTCTTCAACACATATGAAAGTTCATTTTGCTTAGCTTTGCTTAATGAATTTATTTTACCAAAAACACTTTCTTCAATTAGGTTTTCAAACTAAGATGTCCAATGTCTTAATTTCTTCAAACCCCACAAGATATGTTATGTGGAAATTCAATGAACTTAAGACAAGGGTTTCCTATTGTTTACTTCAGAAGACAAATTGAGATATAATCCAATGTTTAGAAACCTCTAAGGATGTGAATCCCAAGGGAAAGCAATAACATATGGATTGAGTCAATTGTATTTTTCTTCAAAAGGGTTTGAAATTTGGATGATGTTAAGTGTTTGTTTTTGAGATGTTTTCGATCAAGCAATGCATTTTGTAACCCAAGAATAAGTACAATCCTATGGATGTGTAAGACAATATTTGTTGGATTCCCACTTGGACAAGTCCAGCTACACCTATCTCTAGCGAATGGTTAGATGCTTTACCCCACTGGCTCCCCTCCACAACACTCACTTATACGGGGCAGCCAAGCATCAACACCCATGAAACTCCCATGGCATGTTTTCGATTTCTACTAGAAGACCGTAAAAGTGTGGGGTGGCTTGAGAATGACCGTTCTTGCACCAACAACTAGATTAAAGGATTTTGGAAAATTCTAGCACATGGGTTTTAATAAGGACTTTCCATTTGTGGAGATTGACCCATACGGCAAGAGTCCCCTTTCGGATCCATCTTGTCGGAATCAACCGCATGATATTGGCATTTCTTCCAATATCCACATTTATATCCCGGTTGGAAATACTCTTGGCTTTAGAGTGTTACCGGTTGAGTCGTTCCCTTGGGTGAGTACTTTTTCCCCAAGGCAGGCCCCCAAGGATAAACAAAAGTGAATAAAGAACACTATTCATAACTCGATCAATCCTTGTTGGAAACAAAGAGAGAGAATATACGCAACAATGCCCCCACTCACACTTGCACAATATGTTGTTCAATTTTAAGCCCAAATCGAAGTGTGGAGGTGATTGCTTTGTCTTAACCCAAAGACATGAAAAAGGCCTTTTGATTCTCAAGATTGCTATAAAGCACGAGAGAAGCGAATACGTCCTTTTTCAATGAGGTTAGTTCAAGTAAGCCTTCACAAAACAAGATAGCATATGTTCATTTTAGATCCTCAAAGCAATTGTGAATTCATTTTTTAAAGCACCAAAGGACAAATGATAGACATTTGTTCAATTTGTTAATCCAATAAATGAAATCTAGTAAGTTGTGATCCTAAAGTTTGTTTTAGCCCTTTGCGAGAAGAAATTGAAAGGTTCTTTTTAAGCCCAAACAAAAATTAGTGTCCTAAGGATGAAGAGAGAAAAAATCCTCAAAATAGTGTTAAATAAACACTAAAGTGTTTAAAAACACTTTGATTTCGTAAGACATACCCCTCATGCTCCTTCTTTCTTCAATTTCGATTTCCAACCTATAAAGAAGAAAAAGCAGATCAAATTTTGAAAAAAATATAGAAATTAAAAGGCAGGAAATAGAAGATAAATTAATCATAAATATGAAACACGTGCTAAAAAGTTAAATTTTCCCTTTTACTATCTCCCAACATCGCAACTTGTGAAGGTGTCGTAGTTTGTTCTCCCTGCGGTGCCCTCATAGCACCACTTACCAATCAGTGGCGCTCTGTGTCGGGACAGAGAGCCCAACTGCGTCACAATTTTTGCCCAGCGTCGTAGTTTGTGTCCAGCGTCGCTATTTTCAAAAATTTCAAAAAGTCTTGCAAGTCAACGAGTCCAGTGGCGGAGTTAAAAATTTAAATTTTTTGGCGGGATGAGTCCAGCGGTGCAGTTTGTGTTTTACGCGGTGCCATATAGCGACACTGACGAGCCCGTGGTGCCAAAATAGTGACACTAATGAGCCTGCGGTGCCAAAACAGTGACGCTGACGAGCCCGCGTTGGAATTTCCTGTGTGTGAAGAAAAACGTGAAAATTTCAAGAAAATGTTAGAAATAATGATATCCAGCCCTCCTTCTAGCGCCAAATGTGCGAACCCTCTTCCTAGTACCTAAAAAACAACATAAGTAAACAAGTTAAACAAGGAATTTCAAGCTAAAACAAGGATTCCCCATGAAATCCATTTATAAACTCAAAATAGGAAAGAAAACAATGAATAACCAAATAAAAGCAATGAAATAGATTGAATCCTAATTTAAGTGTGCAAACTCATGATCCCATGGGGGAATTGGTGCCAATTTGATGTGAAAATTGGCCCTTTCCCAATTCCTATGATGCAAGTTTTGAATGTTGAAGATGATATTGATCCACTTTTGATGAAAGATAAGAACTCCAAGCCAAAAATATGCAAAACCTAGCTATGACTCAATGATAATGGATAAAATTCAAGAGATATTTGAGCATGGTAACTTTGCTTGGGTTGTGGATGATGAAATGAGGATATGAGAATTTTATTTATAGGATTTCAAGATGGATGAATGCCCAAATTTGAGCAATGTGGGACTAACATTCATCCAATGATATGGTGCCACTTGTCAAGCTATGAATGGATGATGGATGTGCAAGATTTGGGGTTTGTGCTAATAAATGCCAATATTTGAAATTCAAATTTGTTGAAATGACATGCAAGAGGGAAGGTAAAATGCAATAAATGCCACTTGGCTCAAGGTAAAGGACATGTAAGATGAAGTTATTGCCTTGTTGGATGTACATGTTGACTTGGAATTTTTGAATTCAAATTGAGAGCATATTCCAAAAGATGCCTTGTGAGGAAAATAGAGATTTAATAAATGAATTAAATCTGTTTTCATGTGCAACTTGCATTATCTAGAGGATGTGACATGAGATGAGGTTAAATTAATCAAGGGTTAATTAATTTAACAGAGATTTGATGATGTGACCTTGTTTGACTCAAATTTATGGATTTATTTAAATCAAATAAGAGAGGAATATGATAAGAGGCTAATTAAATAAAGATTTTGATTTATTTAATTAAAAGGGATGGTGTTAGATTAAATCAAATAAGGTTTTAATTTATTTAATTTAATGGACAGACTTTAGAGATTTAATCAAATAAATTGATTATTTTTAATTAAATAGGGATAATTAGATCATATGGATTGATTTAATTAACAGAAGGAATTGACTTAATCAGATAAAATGATTTATTCAATTAAGGGATGAAAATTGATGAATTTAATCAGATAGGGGAATTTGATTAAATGGTTAGACCGAGGAATAATTCAAAATGATGTTAATAAGTCAGGATCAGATACACGATGTCAATCAGTATATTTTACGTGTCTACACAATGTAGGATCAATCAATGGTTAGTACATCTACGATAGGTTTTGGGTGTTGATTTTTTGTCCAGGTTGTGGATTGTTGATGAGAGGTTGGGGATTTGCTTGGTTTAATATCCCTTGCAAGATAGTGGATTGGGATGGAGGAATGTAAGATTGAGGTTTCATTTGATTTTTCATGACATGGGGGACCAAGGGAAAAGATGATGATGGTGCCATTTGGTATTGCGATGGTAATGACACATTAAGACTTTGTAATAGATTGAAAGGGTTCCCTTGACCGAAGCGTAGGGGGTTCCCTTGTTATATTTGAGGTGGGATCAAGGTATTACCTTGGTTGATGGGATTCGTAACCAAGGTGTTGTTTTGATTTGGGTCGATGATAAATGGGTTTGATGTGGATGGTGGATTAACATGGGTAGCTTGGGTAACCACTTGTTTTGATATGTCAATGAGGTTGTTTGAACTACTTGTCAAGGGTTGACTTTGTGTGAGAGTGTTAACTTGCCCTTGTTTTCCTACTTGAGGCACTTGGTCCACATTACCTTGTGTAAAATTAGGCATGCTTGTGGTACGCTTGAAATGTTGAGCTTGTTGCGGTATCATGGAATGTAAGCAGTTTGCCAAATGTTGGTTTCCAACTTGTGTTCTGGGGAAGGTTGGCGGTTAATGGAATGGTCATGTTGTGAATACCCACAGTTTTGTTTGTTCCTAGACATGAAGTGAGACCAAGGTTGGTTACTAGCCTAGTTGTAAGACTAGATGTTAAAGGTTGACTTGGAACAATGGATGGTGTTGGTTGAATCGTAGATGAAGTCAAGCCTTGTGTCAATGATTGTACAACAAAAGATGGGGAAATTGGAGCTAAGTTTTCTAAGGCTTGATGTTCTTGTTTGTACTCCATAATTTCTTCCTTAGTAAGTCCAAATGGGTTGTTCATGATGTCTTCTATCTTATATGGTCTTGATGGAGATGAGGGTTGTTGTGATGGGGTAACTTGACTTCTTAGATCAAATTCTTGAGGATTGGGATCACTTGAGGTAAATGTGACTTTGGTTTTCTCCATGATTCTCTTGTGTTGTGATCTTGTTTTTACCATAAATTGTGGGTCACCTATGGGAGAGTTGTGTTGGGGTTTGTAATGTTTAAACTCTCTAGTTGACTCAAATTTAGGTAAAAGGGATGCTCTAAGTAGTTTTGGAGCAATGGTTATAATGGGAGATGAAAAGGTGAATGATATGGGAAGTGATCTTTTGAAAATGTTTTGGGACAACACTTTTGACTTAAGTTTGATGTTTTGATGTTAGGATAAAGGATGTTGATGAACTTGAGAATCTTTAGGATAGAATTGTGACCTTCGAGATAAACTAATCCAAATATGATAACTAACTCAACCAAATGCATGGAAAATGATTCATTTCACATACAAAAGTAGATAACTTAAGGGTTGGTTTGATTGATAGATGTCCAAGTCCAAATTGTTTGTGTGTTTGAAATTTTTTACAAAGTTTGGTGAAGTGAAGAATGAGTTTTGATGAAGGGGTGGATGAAATGTTTGACCCAATGTTGACCTGGAGTGAACCTTTGTTTTACAATACCAAGGTAGTGAGAAACTTGTTATACCTCTAAAGTGATCAAACCCTAAAGACTCAATGATTTTGGTAAAGTGAAACTTAATGATTTTGGATAATGAAACTCAATGATTTTGAACTCAATGTTTTGCAATGTTTTCCTTGTATGATAGTGGGTGTAAGGTTAGGTTGTTCAATCAGAGCGATTGGACACCAAATGGTCAATGTGGGGTTCAATTTTGTCAATTTATCTTGCTTAAGTGAGTTTATTTTTACCACAAACACTTGTCTTGATTAAGTTTTCAAACTAAATGTTTATGTTAGAAACACCATAAATTTCACAATGTCCATTTTATGAAAATCATGATGTTGAAGCCATAGTTGCTTATGTTAACTTTGTAAAATATGGATTGAGATATAATTCAAGATATTTAGAAATCTCTAAGGATATAAATCCATAGGATAAGCATTAATATCAAGTCTATTTCAAAAGGTATCCATATTTAGACCAAAGGGTTTAAAATTTTGAGGAAGATTGTGAATGTTTCTTTGCAACATTTTGGAACCAAGCAAAGTATTAAACTGACTCACAAGCATTTACCATCCTAGGTTCAGAAGATACTATTTGTTGAATCCCCACTTGGATTTCTCCAAACACTAAGACAATGCGAACAAATAGAGATTTGGCGACACTAGCTCCCCTCCATGGCACACACTTCTCAGGACCACCAAATCTCAAATCATGAAGATCCAAAGATCCTAAGGATTTTCTTGTTTCAACAATGAATAGTAAAAATGTGAGGCAACTTCGGAATGACCATTCTTGCACCAACAAGCATGAAGGTTTTTGGCTTCTAAACAATGGTTCTTAATAAGGGCTTTTGTTCAAGGTGGCCATACACGTGGCAAGACTAGCTCAAGATTATGGAGAATCAAGAGGCCTCCTAGTATCTTCCTAAGAAGATATTTTAACGTATCACATGGATACTAAGGGTGAAACTTGTTGGTATAACACATCCACAATTGTAATTTATGACTTTCTTCACAAACACATTATTTATATAGTGGCTTGAAAGAGCTTGGATTTAGCCTGTTTCTGCTTGGGTCATTCCCTCTTTTCGAAGTAGGGAGGCAAGCCCTTTAAAGATAGAAAATTACAAGTACGTTTGTAGTTGTATCATCCCATTTTGCATGAAACAAGGAGAGAAAAAACACCACACCTTTTCCTTACACTAGCATGGGGTTCATTTTTAATCCAAATTGAAAGATGTAGGTGATTATTCAAAGTGTTAAGAAATGTTTTTGTTTCTCAAGATCGCCGAGTGGTACGAGAGAATTGCATACACATTCAATAACAAAGATGTAAATAAAAACATAGAAAACAATTATTAATTTTAACCCCCAAAGCTAAGATGACTTCATTTTATGCACCAAATAAAATGTTAAGTTTCCTTCTTCAATTTTAAGCCCAAAATCAAATGATGAAATGAGGGTTCAATTTAGTCTCATTTGAGCATTCTTTCTAAACCCAAATGAAAATTAGTGTGGTCCTAAAGCATAAAATGAAAAGCATGATAGATGGGTTATAATTTCCCCAAAAGCCTCAAATGCTTGTTACAATTATAAGATTTAAAGATGAGAACACTTCTTCACTTCAACTTTTATCACCCAACCTGCAAAACCCAATTAGCCTAAAAAAGCATTGTTGTATTTGTAAACACAAGGAAATAAAAATCTAAAGAGAAAATTGTCAGATTGATTAGTTCATGCCCTCCTTCTAGTGCTAGAATGTGATTGGATGGATTAGTATGGGTCGATTACGCTTGATCCATGAAGAATCGAAACATAGCGAAGCCACTAACGTCAAATCTCAACAAGATCATTCAAATGAAGATTAAACTAGACATTCATCAAACTAAGCATTCTAAACTATGAAAACGTTTAAATGTCTACTCTAACCCATCTGAAACTTATCCTTTTGTGATATTAGTGTTGTGCTTATGTGAAATGATGACCCTTTCCCAATCTTGTGGGTAAATGAGCTTGCTCAGTTAGTTTTATTGAAGAAAACTGATGGAACGGTTGTGAGATGTGTATGTAAACATGATTTTAATCTAAATAAGAATGATGCAAGCTAATTAAACATGATATATGATAAAATGATTCAGATATACAAATGCTAAGCTAATATAAATGAGATTCTAAGCTAAAATATTCAAACCCTAATTAATAAACAAGCTAAATGGATGCATTATGTGATCATGGAAGTCATTAATTGAAGCTTAAAGCTAACTAAATGCAATTTAAATTAACTAAAAGATGCTAAATTTGTGCTAAATGTTAGTGTGAGTATGAGTGATTTCAACAACATAAGTTTTCTTTTGAAAGATCGGTCCATTTGTCTCCAAATAGTGACCTATTTATAGGAAAGCAAATGAAGGGTTAAGATAAAAAAGGCTAATCAATGGTCAAAAAGGAAAGAAGATGGAGGCATGGATCATGGATTCTCGTCAAGGGATGTGAATCAATGATGATATTTAATCAAGGGTTCTCATTCCTTCAAACAAACACACTTTTAACCTATACAAGAGGTCACAAGTTAACTTGCACAAAAAGTTTTGAGTTAACTTACACATGAAGTTTTGAGTTAACTTGCACATGAAGTTTTGTAAAAATATTCCCTTTTTCAAATGAGTGAGGAGAAAGAATATTCTTTGGAATATTCTCGTGGGTGAGGAAATAGATATTTTGAAAATTAAAACAAAGTTTAATTGTACAAAAGGAGAAGGAATATTCCATGGGAATATTTCCCTTTTGGAGTAATGTGCAAAGGAGGAATATTCCCTTGCAAGTGGGGGGAGAATTAGATTAAGATAATTGATAATTAAACAATGTGAATTAATGCAATTAGGGGATTTAGAAGAATTAGATGATATTCATTAAATAAAATAATTTAATGAATGGGGGAAAGGTGGAATGACATTTAATTAAATAACTTAGTGTTATTTAATTAAATAAGAAGATTTAGAGATTTAAATTTTAAATAGTTTGATTTATTTAATTTAATAAGATGAAATGTTAGCATGAAAGGGGATAAATTCATCTAATTAGATTAATTAGATTAGTAGATGAATGATGTAATTAATTAAATATTTAGGATAAATTAATCAATTAAGTGAAAAGATGATGGGTCTTAGGATGAAATGATGTTAGTTAGCCAATGTGATCCATTGAGATATTTTTAGGTGTCTACATTATCCAACACGATGTGGATACACCTCGACTGCTTGTCCAAAGATGTTCACAAGTAAAACTTGATGTCCACTGTGCAAACAATGTGCACACTCACTCCAAGCTAATGGAACCTCAGGCTGTCTGAGCCCCCCAACGAGTGGAAAATAAGAGAATCTTATTAGGCTCCCATACCATATCAAAGCTATCACTCTGAAAACTTCAATAAGGCACCACAAAATGAGACTTCAAGTTTCACAAGGCCTAACAAGCTACGTTATGCTAAGAACCTATGAACAAGGCAAGATAAGGCTCCACTAGCAAGAAAAGTGTGTTATGCTTGGTGGCCTTGAAAGGGGTTCAAGCTTCACAAGGTTAGCAAATTGTGTTATGCTAAACACTTATGAATAAAATGCAAGTAAAGGTTTGTTTAAAGGGATCTTTCTTAGTTCATGTAAGGTCTCTTCTTAGAGAACAACATGCCTAATGAATCCAAGAGAGGAAAATTCTAGGATAAAAGAATCGCAACTTAGGGAATGCAATGTGTACCAACACCAATAAGAGGAAATTCATACGCTAAGAAATATCATGCTCTTAGAGGACATCAAACCCAATGACACCACCAAGAAAAAGATACATCAGAAGCCAACATTTGAATATGGATTTGAAAATGTTAAAATACTGCCAAAAACATAATTTAGATTTAGGTCCTAGGTCTAAGGGAGGACCCATTCGCCCATGGGTGAATGGGTCCTAGGTCACCTACCTAGGACGCACACTGCTCAATGAGAAATGTTATGTTTAAGCATTAATGAATGTCGGGTTTCCTCTTCAGAAAATACAATTAATTAGTCTTGGATTTGAATTAAAAGGGCCAATTAAGGAAAATTAAGCTCAATTAATTAAAAGAGCCCTAGATAAGTGTGAAAGTGTAAAGAGGTAAACTTTACAACACCAAAAATAAGGCACAATTAAGTCCATTTTAATTAATAGGGCCCTAAACTTAATGTGAATATGTAAAATACGTATTGTAACACTAAATTAAGGCATAATTATGCTCATTTTAATATTAATTCCTATATAGCTGTGAAAATGTAAAGGGATACATTTTTCTACACTACAATGATTAACAGTTTTTTTTAATTGATTGCTTGTTTTTGCAATTATACCTTTCACCTAGAAAGTCACACATTTATTTCCAATTATATATGTGTGTGTGTGTGTGTGTGTTGAACACAGTGGAATACTAAGAGGGGGGGTGAATCAGTATTCTATCAAATATCAAACCCTCTAGAAAAAATAGATACTTCAAACTTTACTATATAAACATAACTATGAAAGATGAACATTGTGCGAACCCTTTTCCTAGTACCTGCAAAACAACATGAATAAATGAGTTAGATAAGGAATTACAAGCTAAAAGAAGGATTCCCCATGAAATCCATTTGCAAACTCAAAATAGGAAAGAAAATAAGCAAGAACACAAAGAAAATGATAAAAACTAGATTCAATCCTAATTCAAATAGCAAACACTTGATCCCATGGGGGAATTGGTGCCAATTTGATGTGAAAATTGGCCCTTTCCCAATTCCTATGATGCAAGATTCGAATGTTGAAGAGATTGTTGATCCACTTTGTTGATGAAAGATGAAGACTCCAAGCTAAATCTGCAAAAAGCCTAGCTAAGAATTCAAATGATGGATGGAAATGGCTAAGTATTTGAACATAGTAAGTTTACTCAAATTGTGGATGATAAAATGAGGAGAGGAGCTCTTCATTTATAGATTGATAAGTTGAAGAGATGTCCAAAATTGATCAATGTGGGACAAAAATTCAACCAATGATATGATGCCACTTGTCAACATGTGAGAGGATGAAGGTTGAGCAAGTTTTGAGGATTGTGCCAATAAATGCCAATATTTGAAATTCAAATTTGTTGAAATGACATGTAAGGGGGAAGGGAAAATGCAATAAATTCCACTTGGCTCAAGGCAAAGAACATGTAAGAGGTTTTAAATGTCTTGTTGGATGTACATGTTGACTTGGAATTTTTGAATTCAAATTGAGAGAATATTCCAAAAGATGCCTTATGAGGAAAATAGGGATTTAATAAATGAATTAAATATATTTTCATGTGCAACTTGCATTATCTAGAGGATGTGACATGCGATTAGATTAAATTAATCAAAGGTTAATTAATTTAACAGGAGATTAGATGATGTGACTTATTTGACTTAGATTTATGGATTTATTTAAATCAAATAAGAGAGGAATATGATAAGAGGCTAATTAAATAAAGATTTTGATTTATTTAATTAAAAGGATGGTGTTAGATTAAATTCAAATAAGGTTTTAATTTATTTAATTTAATGGATAGATTTAGAGATTTAATCAAATAAATTGATTATTTGATTAAATAGGGATAATTAGATTAGATGGATTGATTTAATTAACAAGAGAAAGTGACTTGATTAGACAAAATGATTTATTTAATTAAGAGACGAATATTGATAAATTTAATCAGATAAGGGAATTTGATTAAATAGTTAGACCGAGGGATGATTTAGGAAGAAACGATGTTAGTAAGTCAGGATCAGATGCACGATGTTAATTAGTATATTTTGATGTCTATATTTTGCCCCTCTTTGAAGTAATGCACTCATTGCTTGGTTCAAAGAATAAACGATCTCGATCAAAGCCAAAATTTTTGATATTAAAAACTTTCCCCACTACTGCATGGCAAGAGAAAACATGCCATTATAATGCCCCCTTGAGAGATCGGATGAAAATTTTAATTTTTTGCGTGATCTCGCAAAAAAAGGTGACAAAGTGTCTGACAAGTCTAGAAGGGGTCCGAGAGGCTAAAAACGTGTCTAAACACAATAAAACGATGAAAAACAAGCCTCAAATGGATGAAAATAGATTCAGGGGACTGAAACCTTAGCAGGACAGCCCTAGAGGGTCAAAAAACTCTAATTTTTAGGCTTAAAAGGGGCTTGAGGGGTCACTTTCAAGTCATTTTCACACACCTTGGGTAGCAAACCTTGAGATTCAAGCTTTGACCTCCTAACGATATGGCACAATGATAGCTTCCTCTACATATTTCAGACCGAGTTCAGATCTACCAGCGGCCACCTGGCATCGGTGCCCCAGTATGTGATCCTAATTGAAGCTTCATTTTTTCATTTTAACGCATTTATTACATGTTTAATGATGAGTTCACCTCCAGCGGCTCTATTATAGTGTCACTTGATGTTTAAAGTGCACCGCTTTTAGCCTTTTTGTGCCGCAGAGTTGCAATTTGGAGTTTAAAAACTCCACCGCTAGGCTCGGGCTTGGCTCAGACTCAGCGGGCCATTTTGGAAAGTGCACCGCGACGACACCCTTTTCATGAAAATTGCGACACTAGGGGTCAAAGTGCACCACGGCGGCGCTATTTGGCTAAATTTTGGGTCCAACATCAGAGTTTGAGAAAACTCAAACTATGACGCCTTCACAAACTGCGCCGCTGGGAACGAGTTTGAGGCGCTAGGCTAGGATATTTCCAAAGTTTCTAACATGTTGACTTTCTCTAATGCGGGATGGACGTAGGGAGCTTTATTCTCGGGAGCACCAGTCGCGGGATTTGGCGAGCGTCCTACGGGACTTTAGCGACAGAGACCAGGATCAGCTGGAAGCTGCAGGACTATGGCATATTGCGTACACAGCGCCCGTGCACACACACCTCGGGATGTTGTCAGCCCTGGCGAAGCGGTGGCATAGCGAGACGTTATCATTTCAACTTCCCACTGGTGAGGCGACCGTCACATTGAAGGATGTCTGGCGCATACTACGATTACCCATTCATGGCCACCAGGTGATCTACGACATGGAGGAGGGACGCAAGTGTTGCACCCGAGTCCTCGCCACTCGAGATATCATTTACTGCAAGGGACAAATCGAGTTGGAGCGCTACAGAGTCATAGCATCCCCTTCCACTGGGCAATTGCAGCGATCATTTCAAGTTTGGTTTCCCTAGACAAACGAGGGTGGTATTTCAGTCCTAGATGGGGATACTGTTGGGAGAGGATGGTCCAAGACAGACCAGTTTGATTCGCATGGGGGCCTATCCTTCTTGCTTCACTTTACAGGGATCTCCATGAGTACGCATACATGGATGGTAGAGCGCTGGGGGTTGGGGTGACACTTCTGCATGTTTGAGCATGGGAGCACATTTCTGTGCTACATCCATTGATCGTTTTGGTTCTAATGGGGGCAGAGGATTCCCTGGTGACACGATACAAAGGTGGTGTGTCCTTCACACACACTGGAGAGCATGGGATCCCCTACTAGAGGCGGGATCCCCTTCTGGAGGCGGGTCATAGATGAGATGCTTATGTTCACTTGGAGACCATACCTCGGTTAGCCTGGATGGGCTGACGATGCAAACTAGCTCTTCTACTGTCATTAGGATCTATACATGCAAGGTTGGGAGCACACCATGATTGAGTTGTACCTACTTGGGCACATACAACTTCAGTTCGAAGAGCCGCAGGATCGGCCTGATGATGGCTATGTAGCCATTTTTTGCACACAACCTGACACAAGTGTCATGGGGACTTGGTATTCCTACCGCGGAGGTAGTTGACAGCTTTTGGCACTTGGTAGTCTGACCTTGGGCTTACGATCAGGGCTTGGCATACCTAGGGACTACATAGGCCTACAGAGATTGGTTCAAACCTCCCCTACGGTTGACTATTCCAGGTGAGGATCCAGAGGCGTATAGGGTCAGAGGCAGAGGTAGAGGACGAGCACGAGGGTGAGGATCGAGGATCGAGATCCGACAGGATCCACCAGGGGTGCCCCTAGTTCCGCCAGGTCACGAGGATGTTCCCATGTAGGACTAGCATCAAGATCTGCCAGTCCCACCACCATGAGCTGAGGGTGAGGGTCAAGCTCACGCGTAGCCACGAGCACAACCAGCAGGGCAGGTAGACGCACGGGATGCCCTGATTTTATAGTTGCAGGCACAGGTACAGGCAGTGACAGTCGAGAGGGACCAGGCACAGGCTGAGAGGGAGCAGCTTAGAGCAAAGAGGGATCAGGCTATGTAGCAGAGACAGGTTGCAGAGCTACAGGCAGCAACAAAGCTAGGCCGCAGGCAGCAGATTGAGAGTATGACAGCCTCTTCATCCTAGGGTATCGTGCTGGTTCGATCCTACAAAGATGCTATCCAAGAGATAGAGTACTACCGTCGGGCCTACCATGACCACGTACCTAGAGCAGATTGGGTTCCAGAGTACTCAGATCGGGCCAGTCAGAGACCACCAGAGGGTCACGGTGACAGGGGCAAGGGCAGCATCCATGGAGATCAGGCTTGATCAAGATATTATGATGTACCTTTTTGTGCCTTATAGGCTCATTTTTGATAGTCCGACGGGCATTTTGTACCGATTGACACATATGTATAGTGATCCAATTATTATTCTTTTGTACCATGACAGTGACATTGATGATATGATATATGAGCCGATTTTGATGAGATGTACCGTGTACTTTAATTTATGCATGGATGGTTTATTTCTATATGTTTTGTAGTGATGTTCTATGGATGCCTTTATTTCTAATGATGTTTATGTGATGCCATGATGTGCAATAATGTGTGTAATAATACTTAATTATGAGATGATTTATGAATGGATGTAATATGATTTGATGGTCATGATATGATGCAAATGGTTTTATGAGATGCTTTAGAATAACAAATGTTATTATCCTAAATGATGTATGTGATGCAATGATATGTTAATGCAAAGTGATATGTTGATGCGTAATGAACTGAATGCTTATATACCTATTGCTTATGATTATGCAAAAATTATTATGGAATGCTTTTATAGATGCTATGTGATGATTTAGATGGTAATATGAAAAGGTGATGAAATGCAAATGACTGCTATGCGATGCAATGCAATGGGTGAAATGTGATGACATGTATGCACCTATCTATGAAAAATGTTTATGGTAACCTATTTATATGATGATGATTTGAAATGCAATGCATGTGTTTCCTATATGATATGTTTATGCGATGTGCCAATGATTTGTGGATGCAGGATCGATGATGATGATGGTGATGACGATCAACTATCATAGTACCTTGTTAGTGCGGTTAGTAAGAAAAGAAGAAGTCATTTCAACAAGAAGCGAGATGACACAAATGCAAATGATGATGATGATGATGATGATGATTACTTGCCGAGGAATTGGGATTTTCAAAGGGCCAAATTTTCTTATGTTTGATAACACACATGGTACGATGCATCAGGGTATAGAAAACCAGGATGTCATTGTACCTAGTGCGATGGACTTTGACTCGACAATCAGATAGGAGTATCCTTGTTCACACCTGACATACAGAAACCTTGCTAGGATGTACTTCGTAAGTTTCAAACACCTCGGACCAAAACACAGAAAGGTAAACCTATCCTTGTAATAGTCAACAAGTTTCCCTAGACCTCTTCCATACATACCTAACAAAGCAAGTATTCGCTGAGGTTATATTGCAAGAACGTCCAACAAGCACATCAAAGAAAAGATAATGATCATTGCCCCATTCCTATTTCTCTAAATCCGCTGTTTTGGGATATCATCGAGACGTCCTTGGAATGAGCGTAAAATAAGATAAGTTAAAAGATAAAGACCATGTAAACAAACAAACTGATGCTCTTCACTACTGCTAACGGAAAGAGGATGTGTTTTCTAAGATGATAACCAAAAATTATTGCCAAAAGATAATGCCCATTGTAGGAAGGATTCATCCTAGGACATGTTAGTGGATGGTGGCAAGTCATTTCGTATATAAGGAATGATTGATATAGGACCATTCAGATGATGTGTTACTAATACGAAGAGATAACCAGCTTGCTTACGTACTGACTTAGACTTTAGACTTGATGTTATGGAGTTTTCTTGTATTTGCTAGGCTTGTTTCCAATTGTTTCACCAAAGGTTGAGGATGATGATCAGTTTATTGTGAGTGGTTTTTATTGTGGGTGCAAGCGAGATGAGATGGATGGGTTGTTTCAAATATTTGGATGTTTTTGATGTTTTGCAATGTTTTGAGGCTGTTTTTGGTTTTTTTTTAAGATTTTGCAAATGTTTTGATTTTTTGATTTTTCGATGTTTTTGCGATTTTCTAAGATTTTGACCAAGAGACTAACCTAAGACCTATCCTAGGGGTCTTGAGGGATGATCAACAGATTAGCCTTGCCTACATTATATACACAAAGACCACGTAGTTCATGATGACTTGACCGATTTACAAATGAAGATATACATGATGAATTGTCAGTTTATTATGACGAACTCCTATAGACTGACCTAATGTCTCGGGGGATGATCAAAGATCAACCTTGCCTACATTCAAGCTCAGAGATGACGTAGTTCGACAAGACGACCTTGTTTTTGGCTTTTTGAATGACTTTTGACCTATTTTTGGATTTTGATATGATTTGAATGTTTTGGATTTTTCTGATTTTTATGTTTTTGGATTTTCTGATTTTGAGGACTTTAAGAATATACACAAATCTGATCCGATGAGAATGCCCCCAGCGTGATGCAATAGACTACTTCGATAAAGGCAGGACAAACTAACCTTGAGGATGGGCCGAGTAGTACTAGGAGGGATCATGATATGAACACAGGACCAAGCTATGGTGCGATGTGAGTGGATGTGTGATGGATGGAGACCGAATGTAATGGATGGTGGAATCGAAATGGATGGATGATGCAGATCAAAGCCATAAAGATCCCGGTGGATGGAAAGAGCTTATTTACACAAACTGTTTGCCAAGTTTTCACCAAGGTACTTGCCCAAAGTGCCACCAAAGTGGTTTTCACTATAGGATGATTTTTTGATCCTTTTTCTGATTTTTCTGGATTTTTTGGTTTTTTGATTTTATTTATTTTTGTCACCAAGACACCTGTTTGCCAAGTTTTCACCAAAGTAACCATTTTTCAGGACTTTTTCTGATTTTTTTGGATTTTTGGTTTTATACCTTGAAAGATTTAGGCATAAAATTTTTTGAGATGGGAGCTATTCATGGGCTCCTGCAGAGGTTCCCCTTCGGGTGTTGATAGCTGATATGCCCCTGATTTATCACTCGTTGTTATGAAAAACGGTCCTAGCCAATTAGGTTCAAACTTGCCTTTGTTGCTGGGATTCGGGACATTCTTCTGATTTTCTTTTAAGACCAATTCTCTAACTTGGAAAGTCCTACTTTTGATCTTGTTGTAGCTTCGTTTGAGTCTATTTTGATAGACTTGCAGATGATTCAAAGTGTCTATGCTTCTCTCATCCAGTAGATCTAGCTCATTTAATCTTGATACCCGATAGTCCTCATCAATGATGAGGTTTTGCAATGATATTCTGAGGGATGGGAGCTCGATCTCAATGGGGAGGACAACTTCTGATCCGTAGACCAAGGAGAATGGGGTGGCCCGGTGGGTGTGCGGATGCTGGTTCGATAAGCCTAGAGGGCGGGATTAAGTTGCAGATGCCAGTCACGACCTACGTCATTGACTATTTTCTTGAGGATTTTGAGGATGGTTTTATTCGTAGCTTTTGCTTGGCCGTTGCCTTAGGGATAGTATGGGGTGGAGAAGCGATGCTGGATTTTGAATTTCCCGCACAAGTCACGAACTTCCTGGTTCTTGAAGGGTGTCCCATTATCTGAGATAATGGCTTGTGGGACACCGTAACGACAGATGAGATAGTTTAGGATAAATTTTGAGATTTGCTTCACAGTGATATATGTCATGGGTATGGCTTCCACCCACTTAGTGAAGTACTCAGTTGCAGTGAGGATGAACTTGTGGCCATTGGATGAGGTGGGTGTGAGTTTGCCAATGAGATCAAGTCCCCATTGTGAGAAGGGCCATGGTGTGATGATTGGGTGAAGCTCTTGAGCTGGAGCATGGATGAGATCCCCATGCTGCTAACATTGTAAACACTTTTTAGCATGGTCATGCGCTTCTCTTTCTATTGTGGGCCAGTAATACTCTAGCCTCAGCTGTTTCTTGGCGATGGTCATTCCACTCGAGTGTGAGCCACAGATACCGTTATGAACCTCGGTTAGAGCGGTTAATGTCTCCTCAGCATTTCAACAGTATAGCAAGGTACCTTCTATGCTTCTACGGTATAAGGTATCACCTATGATCACAAATCTAGATGTCTTTTTTATAAAGGTTCATTTTAGGCTTGATGGTAGGTCAGCGGGTATGACTCCTATGCGAAGATATGTGTAGATGTCATGGTACCAAGGATCACCAGGACCAACGATTTCACACACATATTCCAATTTTGGTACCTCGAATGTGGGAAAGATAAGCTGCTCAATAAGAAATTCATATTTCGGCACATTATGAGGGATGTCTAATAGAGACCCAATTGTAGCCATGGCATCTGCTGCTTTATTGTTGGTTCTTGGAATCTGCTCAAATGTTTTGTCAATGAAAGATTTTTTTAGTGTCTCCACCAATCTCTTGTATGGAGTGAGCTTGTCATCCTTAGTCTGATATTCATTATTGACCTGATTTATGATCAACTAAGAGTCCCCATACACCTTGAGAGCTATGATGTTCCATTGCACTACTATCTAGAGGCCTATAGTCAAAGCTTCGTATTCTATGATGTTGGTGCAAGGAAATGCTAGTTTGTATGACTTCGTTATGCAGTCCCCTTGTGGGGCGATGAAGAAGATACCAACTCCTGATCCATGTTGTGTGTATGAACCATCGAAGTATAGTTTTCAGTGACCAGCTACATTGAGGTTAAAGATGGACTCATCTGGAAACTTTGAGATGAGAGGATTCTCAGAATAAATGGGTGCTTTTGCCAATTGATCTACAATAACTTGTCCCTTAATGGCTTTCTGCTCTACATACTCGATGTCATACTCTGACAATATCATTACCCATTTTTCCATTCTTCCTGTGAACATTGCCTTTGATAATAAATACTTGAGGGGATCAATTTTTGCAATAAGCTTTATCTTGTGTGCCAACATGTAGTGTCTGAATTTTCAGGATGCAAACACTACTGCGAGGCAAGCTTTCTCGATGAATGAGTAATTTAACTCGTGGTCGACTATTGTCCTGCTGATATAGTAGATAGCCCTCTCCATTCTGTTTTCATCATGCTAAGCCAAGAGAGCTCCTAGGGCTGCTACTGTTGCTGATACATATAAGATCAATGGCTTTCTTGGGATGGGTGGCATTAACATTGGTGGTGTCAGTAGATATTCCTTTATTTTGTTGAATGCCTCTTCACATTTTGTATCCCATTTGTACGCTACCCCCTTGTGGAGTAGGTGAGAATATGGATTATTCTTGTCTGCCAGTTGTGCTATGAATCATCAGATGGATTGAAGTCTGCCTTAGAAGCCTCTCAGTTGTTTTAATGTCTTTGGTGCTTCCATCTCAAGGATTTCCTTCACTTTTTCTGAATCCACCTCGATACCCCTCATGGAGACTATGTATCCTAGCAATTTACCTAATTGTACGCCAAAGATGCACTTCTTGGGATTTAGTCTGACTTTGTATTCCTCCAGTCTGTCAAAGACAGCACCTAGGGTTGCTATATGATCTTGTCTTTTTCTTGACTTAGCTAGAATATCATCGACATAGTCTTTAACTGTTTTGTGAATCATGTCATGGAATATTAGTGTTATGGCCCTTTGATAGGTTGCTCTTGAATTCTTTAGACCAAATGACATCATGTTCCAGTAGTAGGTCCTCCATGGACAAGTGAAAGCCGTCTTATGTTGATCTTCTTTTGCTATCATGATCTAGTTATATCTTGAAAAATTCATCCATTAGTGATAGCATCTCATGCCCTGCTATCATGTCTACTATCATGTCAATGTTGGGAAGCAGGAAATCATCCTTGGGACATGCTTTGTTCAAATCTCTGAAGTTCGTACAGATTATGATGGCTCCATCAGGTTTTGAAATAGGTACCAAATTTGATACCCATTCTGGATAATCAATTGGTCGTATGAATCCTGCGTCTAACAACTTTTTGAGCTCCATTTTGACCAATAAGGCTATTTGAGGATGCATCTTTCGAAGCTTTTGTTTGACTGGTTTTGCTTCTGGATACACCGCTAAATGATGAACCACTGTCTCTGGGTCTAGCCCTGGCATGTCATCTTAACTCCATGCGAAGTTTATTTGATTTTCCTTTAGGAATGCTGCTAGGAGTTCTTGCTCTTTTGTCAATAGTGATTTCGCATAGAATGTGATATGCGAGGTCTCCTCTATTCCTATGTTGACTGGATTGCACTTTTCGGCCAAGACTGATGATTTCTCCTGGTGAATAGCTCTTAAGGGAAGATGAATCCTTCATCCTCGGGCGCCTCAGAGAGGTTTTCACCATTGGATACGTCCTTTCTTTTTACTATTTTTTTGTCAGAGAGTACCACAGTGTGGTTTTCACTCAAAGACTTGGATATGATTCTTAGTTTCTCACTTTTGCGAGTAAAGGATTCAATCGTTTCCCCATAATAGGCATGTGTGTCCAACTCTATTATAAAGCCTGCTTTGTGATCTCCATCTAGAATGTTATCCCTCAATCCCATGAATTTTGATCGCGCCTCATCATTTTTTAATGTATCAAGAATTGGTGGTCCTTGTTGGTCATAGTCGAACAATTGGGGGTAGACTAAGTGGATCTCATGACTTGGATGGTCTGGTTCAAAGGAGATGGTGCTAATCATACACAGGGTGGTATCTTCAAATAACCTAGGTAGATTGGTCAAAGTATCTTTGTCGTCACTACTAATATAGGGCTCAGTTATGAAGTTATGTGTGTCCCTACCTGTGACTATTGGTGAGTGTACTTGTACTAGTACTGGCTGAGGAGAGACATTAGCCATTCTAACCGGAGGACTTCGGCCACGTATGGTTATTCTCAGAGGGGTACATCCAAGACCAAGATTTGTTATGGGTCATGTCTCTGGCATGATAGGTATTATGAGCCCATTGTCATTTTGTCCCAGTCGTTGATTTCTATCGTAGCCCATTGCAAGCATCATGTGTAGGCCCTTGCTTCTTCCATCCATTAGTAAATTAGTTGTTGGTCTGTCATCTTGATACAACATATGAGATGGATCTTCTTCAATAACCTCATGGCCAAGGTCTCCCCATCTTGTGAATTCGAGGTAGTTTTCAAGATAGGTTTGTGATGTGGAAGCTTGATTTTCTTGTGCGCGTCCCTGTGATCTAGGAGATTGTGGTAACTCTCCTATCACAAAAGCATTGTTAGGGAGTTTGTAGCTTCCACAACCATCCTCCTGGATGATGAGCTTGATATCGTAGATGGTGGGGATGGTGGGGATGGCAGGTGTCTCTGTCGCAGAAGTGGACTTGAGAGTGGCGAGGTCGATATATGATGTGGATGGGCCCTCATCATTCTTTGGCACTTGGGGGATTTTGTAATACTTAGCTTCAAGATTCTTGCAATATGAAAATGGCTTAGGATCTCCATGGACGGTAACCTCTTGTCCATTATGTGTAAATTTCACACATTGGTGGAAGGTTGATGCTACGGCTTTCATTGCATGGATCCATGGGCATCCCAGGAGGATATTGTATGGCAGTTCAAGGTCCAAGACCTGACAGGTGTTTTCCATGAGTGTTGGCCCTACTTGAATAGGGAGTTTAATCATGCCCTGAGACACTCTTTCTTGGTCATCATATGCTCTTATCGTGATGCCCTTTCCTTTGTCGATGGAATCTTCTGATATTTTCAACTGCTTGATGAGGCTAAGAGAATAGATGTTCAAGCCTGCACCTCCATCCACCAGGACCCTTTTGATTTTGCTCTTGTTTACGATGGCTTCCAAGTGAAGTGCACAGTTGTGAGATGGTTGGGTGGGGAAATCTTGGTTAGAGAATGTAAGGAGATTAGGTGTTATGATATTTTTTACCATGGCTTGGAATTGCTCCGCATCGAGATCTGAGAGAATAGTGGATGAGGCTAATGCTTCCTCAAGAATATTTTTATGTGTTGATGAGATTTTTAACAACTCTATGATGGAGATGTGTGCTGGAATTCTCTTGAGTTGTTCTACAACATTGTAGCTATGCGGAATGGCTCTAGATGAAGTGACTCTATTTGGTTGGGATGATCCTGCAATGGTGACTTTTCTGCCTCGTGTGGTGATTCCACAATCTTCGGCATGGGCGCCCTTTATGGTGATGACCATGAAGTCTTCATTTAGGGAGGCAACGATTGTTTCGTACACATGATTTATACTACCCTTCCCTTTATCATTTTTATTCCCTTTGTTGCCATGATTTGGCATCAGATTCGTGTAGATTTTAAGATCCTGATTTCATGTGGGTTGTTCCACGTTTATGATTTTCTTGTCGATAAGATCTTGGATGATATTTTTAAGTCTCATGCAGTTGTTCGTGGTGTGACCTTTGATTTTGTGAAATTCACAAAGTTGATTCTCATTGTACCACAGAGGTTTGACATCGGGTTCTTGGTAGTTCTTGAATGTAGGAGGTTTGATAAGTTTTTTGTCGATCAATTTTTTCATTATGTCTTCCAATGGTTCCCTCAAAATGGCGTATTTGCATTTTGGATAAATTTTGCGCAGGGGTTGTCCTCTTTGATCATTGAGGTTATTGATGGTAGGGTTGTTGTTGGCTTGGTATGTGGTGTGATGAGTGTTTTGGCGTTGATTTTGGATTTGTGGTGCGGGTGTATGTTGGTGTGGGGCACTAATGACCACCTTGGCATCGACGATACCATCATTAGTAACGTTCTTGTTTCTTTCCCATGTATGAGGTTTATCATTGTAATTTGATGGTGGGAAATTTTTTTTTGTTCGTGATATGACGCTGATTCGACGGGTTGGGTCACAAGGGCTCTTTCGATGCTAAGCACCTTGGAGATCAATTGTTCATATGTAGTGATACCCTGAACCTTGAGGTGGAATGCTAAGCGGTTTTCAAGGTTGGTGATGATTGTATAGACTTGTTGTTCTTCTGGCATGGTCCACTTGCTCTGATTGGCCTTGGATCGCCATCGTTGAAGGAATGAGGCAAAAGATTCATTATTTCCTTGTTTCAGAGCCGATAGTTCTCTGAGACTAACATCCATTGCAATGTTACATGCATAATTCCTAATGAATGCGTCTCTAATTTCTTTGAATGTTCTAATGCCTGAAGGTAAGCGAGAGAACCATTCTATAGCGGGACTTGCCAAGCTCCTAGGGAATAGCCACATCAGATAAGTATTGTCATATACGACCTCCATACAATGAACCTAGAATTCCCTGATATGATCTTCAGGGTTTCCCATCCCTTGATATTTGTCAAATTTTTGGATTTCAAATCCCTTGGGGAATGGTTTCATGTCTAGACTCCTATCAAATGGATAGGGACACAAGTTGCTTATCGTTTTGGTTGTTCGCCCTGATTGAAGGTCGAGCACTTGTTGTGAGAGCAACCTGAGTTGTGTCATCACATCACTCTCGGGATCAAGGGGTGGGATGAAAGTGTTTTGGGGTGTTTGAATCATGGGTTAGATGGGTGGATTGGTTGGTGCATTGTTTGATGGTATCTGCATGTTTTGCCGAGCGAAGTAGGCTTCTACTTGCTTTTGTATGAACGATGCCTGTTGTTGATCTTGCTATTGTTGCGCTAGGATTTGTGCTTATTGTTGCACTTTTTGCTACTCCAACAACGCTTTTTGTTGTGCTTGATGTTGTTCCAAAAATGCTTGTTGTTGGGCTGCCAATTCTACTACTTCTTGCTGCTCTTGGTATTGCCTCAATGCTTGTTGATATGCCTGCAATTGCGCTGCTTGTGCAAGAAGTTGTGCTTGAGCTTGTGCTTGTTGTGCTTGATATTGAGATTGTGCTTGAGCTTGGGCTTGTGCTTGTGTGGCTTGTTGCTGCAATAATAGTTGTGCTTGAGCGACCCTTTGTGCTTGCAATGCTTGTGCAACTTGGGCAGCTTGTTGTTGTTGCTGTTGCAATAAAGCTTGGGCTTGTTGTGCTTGTTGCGCTTGTAATGCGGCTTGTGCAACTTGAGTAGCTTGTTGCATGGCTTTTTGTTTTTGAACTTGTTGGTATCCTCTTTGAAAAGCAGCTTGCAATGCTACATCGTATTGGCTTAATGTGGTGAACGTTGGTGGTGGTGGGGGTGGTGGTGGATTTGGAATGGTGGTAGATGATGATGTTGTGTTGATGTTTTGGGTGTTGGATAATGGTATTGATGTGATTGGTCCTTGAGAGACCATGCTTTGTGATATTAGGGGTGTGTTTGATGATGTTGCCATTGCTTGTGTATTTATCATTTGTTGTGATATCAACGATAAATTTTGCGTGTTTGGTGCAATGCTTTGATTGATGGTTGGGATGTAGGTTTGATTGATACTTGGTAGGGGAGGAAGCCCTAAACCAAGGAGTAGTGCAGATGATGATGCCAATGGTAGAAGAGGTAGAAATGTGAGGGGCATGAGTTGTTGCGAGAATGTCGTGGTATTGAATAAGCCCCCTAGTTCGAACGTATCTCCCTCTTCTTGTGAATTTGTGAGAAGAGGTGTTTGTGGTGTTGCGTCAAAAAATGATGACAATGGATCATGATGGAATGTGAGAGGAACATTTTTGTGTAAGGGGTTTTTGGGTATGTTTTGTTCCAATGCGGTGTTTGCATCCATGTTTTGATTATTAACAAGGGGATGTGATTGAAGAGCATTGAGGAATGTGTTTCCCTTGTTGATATTTGGTTGGGTTGGAGCAAATGATGTTGTGATTTGCGAAATGTTTTGCATGATGTTTTGGGATGGAGATGTAGATGAGATGGGTATGGTGGATGATATAGGTGGAAAGGATGTCTCCACTATAGTACTTAGATCAAAATCCGAAGGCAACTTGGCCCCTTGTTTTGCTAGTTCAAGCATGTACAACGAAGGGTGTCTCATCATGATGTTGATGATTTTATGATTCTCCAGATTTTGGAGCATTTCTGTCATTTCCTCACGAGACATTCCGAAGGTGAGGTCCTCTCCTTGATTTTCTTCTTGGGGATTTTGCGATGATGAGAGGGTCAATGGATTGCTTGATTCTGCTGGATTCATTTCTGCATTGGTTTGGCTAAGATCACTTGAAGCGGGTGTTTCTTTGTTGGCTTCCATACTCTTCTTGTATTGAGATATCGTTTGAACCATAAAACAAAGATCAATCTTTGAGAATATGAGAGATGAATCTCTTGATTCCTCAGATTGATCATTTTTTATGTCCCAAAGTATAAAGTTTTAGGATGTTTTGAGGATCAAAGGTGATGATATGATGCTGATGTTAGGGATGGATGATATGGATGCTTTTGAATTTTGATCAATCTTGAATGAGACACTAGGCTTTTAGGATTTGTGGATTTTGATTTTGATTTTGGATTTTTGAGATTTGAGACTTTGTCCTTGATTTTGATTTACTTTTGATTTGGATTTTTGAACAAAAAGACCCTAAGATGTTGGATGATGATCTAAGGGATAGCTTTGTTCAAAGGATGATAATTTGAATATGTGTGAGGAGAAGGATGCATCTACCCACACCTATTCAAACAAGATGATTGTTTCACTAAGCATATGGAGAAGGATTCATCTACATATACTAAGCTAGATGAGATGATTTTGATAACTTTGACTAAGTATATGCAAAAGGATGCATCTACACATGCCTAGTCAAAGGTGTTTTTGCTAATGTTTTCAAGGATTTTGTCTCAATGATATTGATGTTTTTTATTTTGCCATAAAGCCAAGGATGATTTCAAGATTTTCCAAAAGGTGATGGTGAGATGGATTTTGTTTTGATGTTTTGATGGATGGATGAAAATATTTTGATGTGTTTTGATCCTAAGATGAACCTAAAAAGATACACTTTGTTTGCTTAGACCTAGGTATTGAAGAGCATGCAAATGCTTCCTAATGACCCTTGTAACCAAGAAATGATTTCATTTGAACATTCATTTTCGGATTTCCAATCAATGATTTGTGTTTTTGGGATTTGGAGTCTTCAACACATATGAAAGTTCATTTTGCTTAGCTTTGCTTAATGTCTTTATTTTACCAAAAACACTTTCTTCAATTAGGTTTTCAAACTAAGATGTCCAATGTCTTAATTTCTTTAAACCCCACAAGATATGTTATGTGGAAATTTAATGAACTTAAGGCAAGGGTTTTCCTATTGTTTACTCAAGAAGACAAATTGAGATATAATCCAATGCTTAGAAACCTCTAAGGATGTGAATACCAAGGGAAAGCAATAACATATGGATTGAGTCAATTGTATTTGTCTTCAAAAGGGTTTGAAATTTGGATGATGTTAAGTGTTTTTTTTTTAGATGTTTTCAATCAAGCAATGCATTTTGTAACCCAAGAATAAGTACAATCCTATGGATGTGTAAGACGATATTTGTTGGATTCCCACTTGGACAAGTCCAGCTACGCTTATCGCTAGCGAATGGTTAGATGCTTGACCCCACTGGCTCCCCTCCACGGCACTCACTTATATGGGGCAGCCAAGCATCAACACCCATGAAACTCCCATGGCATGCTTTCCATTTCTACTAGAAGATTGTAAAAGTGTGGGGTGGCTTGAGAACGACCGTTCTTGCACTAACAAATAGATTAAAGGATTTTGGCAAATTCTAGCACATGGGTTTTAGTAAGGACTTTCCGTTTGTGGAGATTGACCCATACGGCAAGAGTCCCCTTTCGGATCCAACTTGTCAGAATCAACCGCGTGATATTGGCATTTCATCCAATATCCACATTTATATCCTGGTTGGAAATACTCTTCGCTTTAGAGTGTTACCGGTTGAGTCGTTCCCTTGGGTGAGTACTTTTTCCCCAAGGCAGGCCCTCTAGGATAAACAATAGCGAATGAAGAACAATATTCGTAACTCAATCAATCCTTGTTGGCAACAAGGAGAGAGAATGTACGCAACAAAGCCCCCACTCACACTCGCACAAGATTTTGCTCAATTTTAAGCCCAAATCGAAGTGTGGAGGTGATTGTTTTATCTTAACCCAAAGTCATGAAAAAGGCCTTTTGATTCTCAAGATCGCTATAAAGTGTGAGAGAAGCGCATACGTCCCTATTCAATGGCTTTAGTCTAAGTAATCCCTCACAAAAAACACAACTACACTTGTTATTTTTAGATCCTCAAAGCAATATGTGAGTTCATTTAGAGCCCAGAAAGAGAAGTGGTAAACATTTGTTCAATTTGTTAATCCAAGAAAAAAAAATTAGTAAGTTGTTTGATCCTATTGTTCATTTTAACCTTTGTAAGAAATGGAATTGAAAGGTTCTTTTTAAGCCCAAATGAAAGCTAGTGTTCTAAAAAAGAAAAGATGACAAATTCCTAAGGAAGTGTTAAACAAACGCTTAAGTGTTTGAAAACACTTTGATTGGACAAAATATCATCACCATGCTCCTCTTCCCTTAGTTTTTGATTTCCAACTGTCTTACAGCATCGCAACTCATGAAGGCGTCGCTATTTTTTCCTCCCAGCGTCGCTCTTACAACGCCGCTTACCAGTCAGCAGTGCTCTATGTTGGGACAGAGAGCACGATTGCGTCGTTGTTTTGCCCAGCATCATAGTTTCTGCCAGCGTCAGAGTTTAGAAATTTTTTGAAACTTCTGTAGATCGGCGAGTCCAACAGCAGAGTTAAGAATTTGAATTTTTTTGGTGGGATGAGCCCAGCGGCGCTAAAACAGCGACACTGACAAGCCTGCGGTGCTAAAACAGCGACACTGACGAGCCCGCGTTGGAATTTCCTGTGTCAAGAAAATGCAAAAATTTTGAGGAAATGTTAGAAATGTTGATGTCAGGCCCTCCTTCTAGCGCCAAATGTGCAAACCCTTTTCCTAGTACCTGCAAAACAACATGAATAAATGAGTTAGACAAGGAATTACAAGCTAAAAGAAGGATTCCCCATGAAATCCATTTGCAAACTCAAAATAGGAAAGAAAATAAGCAAGAACACAAAGAAAATGATAAAAACTAGAGTCAATCCTAATTCAAATAGCAAACACTTGATCCCATGGGGGAATTGGTGCCAATTTGATGTGAAAATTGTCCCTTTCCCAATTCCTATGATGCAAGATTCGAATGTTGAAGAGATTGTTGATCCACTTTGTTGATGAAAGATGAAGACTCCAAGCTAAATCTGCAAAAAGCCTAGCTAAGAATTCAAATGATGGATGGAAATGGCTAAGTATTTGAGCATAGTAAGTTTACTCAAATTGTGGATGATAAAATGAGGACAGGAGCTCTTCATTTATAGATTGATAAGTTGAAGAGATGTCCAAATTTGATCAATGTGGGACAAAGATTCAACCAATGATATGATGCCACTTGTCAACATGTGAGAGGATGAAGGTTGAGCAAGTTTTGAGGATTGTGCCAATAAATGCCAATATTTGAAATTTAAATTTGTTGAAATGACATGTAAGAGGGAAGGGAAATGCAATAAATGCCACTTGGCTCAAGGCAAAGGACATGTAAGAGGTTTAAATGCCTTGTTGGATGTACATGTTGACTTGGAATTTTTGAATTCAAATTGAGAGAATATTCCAAAAGATTCCTTATGAGGAAAATAGGGATTTAATAAATGAATTAAATCTATTTTCATGTGCAACTTGCATTATCTAGAGGATGTGACATGCGATTAGATTAAATTAATCAAAGGCTAATTAATTTAACAGAGATTAGATGATGTGACTTATTTGACTTAAATTTATGGATTTATTTAAATCAAATAAGAGAGGAATATGATAAGAGCCAATTAAATAAAGATTTTGATTTATTTAATTAAAAGGATGGTAGTTAGATTAAATTAAATAAGGTTTTAATTTATTTAATTTAATGGATAGACTTTAGAGATTTAATCAAATAAATTGATTATTTAATTAAATAGGGATAATTAGATCAGATGGATTGATTTAATTAACAAGAGAAAGTGACTTAATTAGACAAAAAGATTTATTTAATTAAGAGACGAATATTGATTAATTTAATTAGATAAGGGAATTTGATTAAACGGTTAGACCATTGGATGATTTAGGAAGAAATGATGCTAGTAAGTCAGGATTAGATGTATGATGTTAATCAGTATATTTTCGATGTCTACAAACACAATGCACAACACAAAACAACACCATATGTATGTGGAATATCCCATAGGGGAAAAACCATGGGGAAAAGAGCTCACAATATGAATAACAAGTACCACATTTTTTTAGAGCTACAACCCAAGGAAGCTACTACTCCCTAAAAATAGTTTTAGGGTTACTCCTAAGGAAGTTATAACTCCCTAATTACACTATGTTTTAGGGCTACAAATCTATAAACTGAGCAAACACTCAATAAATATTCAAAATGGTAGTCCTTCCACTTTCTAAAACTAACAATTAAGCCCAATCATTTTGATGATTGCAATTCTTCTTTGTCTCTTCTTCAAATGTCTTCTCAACTGCTTACTAACTCACCATTTTCAACAATCAAGAAGTCTTTCCTTCGGCTAATTGCCTCCAGCAAAAAAATAGGCACACTTCTTCACTTACCTTCTATCATAGAGATATGCTCAGGATGAAACCAGACATGATCTACTACTCTTTCTTTTTCAATTTTAGTCTTTTACACAATTATCATAATGTATCACACACCACACTCATGCATCAACCTAGATCAACTAGGTTTACAATATATACATGATCTATTACACTGATTACATCTCATATGTTAGCCTACAACAAATAATATTATATTTGCAAGTTGACCAGAGATAAAACAATCAACATGAAATGTGTAGAGGGAAAGACCCAAAATACTATACACAACACCAGAAAGAGGAAAAATCCTTGCAGATTCCAACACACGCTTAACTTGGTCCCAAACTATCTTCACCAATCAGTCTTCTATGAACATTATCTACATGCTTTGCAAATTCAAATTAGGTCAGTCTTAAGTAGAAAATATGTAACTTGTAGTATCTTGGCCTTCACATCATTGGAAATATACATGAATGATAAAGCATTACTTTCACTTCTCCTAGATGAGTCGACATGACCCATATAATACTTTCAAACACTCCATCAGCTCTACTCACACTTAAACTAGTGGCACACATCATCAACATGCCTTAGTCGGCCAGCTAAAAGCATAACCCAACAAAACATTCATTTCAAACCATAGCTTATTCTGGAGAAACTAGAAAACACCTTGTAGAGCATCAACAAACATTATATGATATTCAAGAGCACCCTCATACATCCCTTTCACAACTCCATACAACAAGTTGGTGCAAGTCAACAAACATTGAAACCAATCATCAGACAACACAGTCCTGCACTCTGTCACTTCTAACTTTCTCTATGGAAGGATTAATGACATGAAACTTTGGAAATAACACCTTCACATCTCAATGTACTTACTTCTAAACCACATAACCATATCTACAAATGTAGAGATATGTAGAGCCAAAATCTATACCTCTGAGAACATCCTCATAGAATCAACACAGACTTCAATCTATCACTTTCAAAAACACCTTTCCAATAACCCAAAAGACTTGAAACTTGGATCACGCATGCCCTAACACAACATGAATCTATCTTCCAAAGCACGGGAGAAAAACATCAACAACAAATAAATGTGGAGCATTTCTCAAACTCTTTGGTAACCAAACAACCAAACTGCAACACACTGCACAAAACTTTTGAGATCAATGACAATCAAACTGTAACAAACTCCCCCTTTGGCATTGATGGAAAAACCAATCTAATGTGCACCATATATCCTCCTTTGACATCAAGGACAAAGGGAAAAATGATTTTCTTTCCCATTTGGTATAAAAAAATATTTCCCTTAATCTCTCTTTCTTGAGATACCTTACAAGCTCCCCCTGATAGCAACAATCACTACCTACTCCCCCTAAGAGGTAGCTCCCATCAGTCCAAGAATAAACATATGACTTGAATTACTCCTCTTGGACAGATGCACCAACTATGCATCTAGCAAGAAGGAGGGGAAATTACCCCTAACATCTATGTGAGATATTCAAATGTATCCTTTGCAAGATCCTTTATGAAAATTTCTACAACCTAATCCTTTGTGGATACATACTGCAGCTTCACTTCTTTATCTGCAACCTTATCTCTCAAAAATTTATACCTGATTGATATGTACTTGGTTCTAGAATGCATCATTGGATTCTTGGAAATATTGATAGCACTTGTATTATCATATAGAATAGGAATGGGCTCATCATACTTTATCTTGATATCCTTCAATGTTTGATTTGTCCACAACACTTGATTACAACAAGATGTTGCAACGATATACTCTACTTCTACTATTGACAAAGATAATGAATCTTGCTTCTTACTATGCATGAAACCAACCTGCTTCCTAGAAAGAAATCAAGACCACTGGTACTCCTTCTATCATCAACACAACCAACCCAATCAACATCACTATACGCATTTAGATCAAATTTATTACCTTTTGGATACCATAATCTATAATTTGGAGTGCTTTTCAAATATCTGAAGATCGTCTTGACTTTCTTCACATGATTTTATTTAGGATTATTTTGAAATATTACAGCCAAACACAATACATGCATAATATCAAGTCTTGAAGCACTTAAGTACAACAAACTTCCAATCATAGATCTATATAGAGTCTGATCAATTAGGGGAGACTCTTCATCTTTTCTCAAATGACAACCAACTACCATAAGAGTACTCAATTTGTAATCTTTCATACCAAACTTCTTCAACATCTCCTTAGCATACTTTTCTTGAGAAATAAAGATACCATCATCTAGCTAAGTAATTTGAAGAATAAGAAATAAGGATAACATGCCTATCATAGAAATTTCAAATTCCTTCTACATTTCTTCAGCAAACTTCTTGCACATCTCATCATTTCCACCAAATATTATATCATCAACATATACAACAACTATCAAAATTCTTTCACCCTCAATCTTGAAGTGAATATTACTATATGTGATACCTTTCTTGAAACCTTGTTGAAGAAAGTACTTATCCAACCTTGCATACTAAGCCCTAGGAGCTTGCTTGAGACCATATAATTCCTTTTTGAGTTTGCACATCATGTCTGGTTCTTCTGATAACTGGAATCCATCAATTTTCTCAATGTAGACTTCTTCCAAATATCCATTCGGGAAGGTTGATTTGACATCCATTTGATAAACCTTGAAGTCCTTATGGGCTAAGAAAATAAGAAACATTTTTATTTCTTCCATTCTTTCTATTGGAGCAAAAGTATCCTCAAAATAAATTCCTTCCACCTGTGAATAGACTTTACATACCAGTCTTTCATTGTTTCTTACAACTTCTCCATCTTCATTCAACTTATTCCTAGAAACCCACTTTGTTCCTATCACTTTTTTTTTTGTAGGCCTTGAAACCAATTCCCAAGTTTGATTCTTCTCAATATGATTCAATTCTTCTTCCATTGCTTGTATCCATCCTCCATCCTTGCTAGCATCAGCAAAAAAATTTGGTTGTATAGTTCATAGTAAACAAAAGTTTACTTGTTCATTTGTTTTTGCAAGCCTTCTCCTGGTCAATATTCCTTCATTCTTATCTCTAATAATCTGATCTTTTGAATGATTCCTTTGAACATACTTGGTAGGAGTCTTGTTGTGCTTTTTAATTTTTTCTTCTTTCTCTTCAACTTCTTCTTCTTCTTCTTCTTCTAAGAAAGGAGGTGCATTAGATCCATAGTCCTTAATTTCATTCATATTCTGATATAGATCTTCATCAACTTTAACATTTATAATTTCAACTATTCTTCCCAATCTTTTGTTGTAGCACCTGTATGATTTACTCTGAGATGAATATCCCAAAAAAATACCTTCATCAGCTCTTGAATTAAAATTCCCAAAAATGTCTTCATCTCTTATGAAGTAGCTTTTTCTTCCAAAGACTTTAAAATACTTGAATTTTTTTGATCTTCCATACCATAACTCATATGGGGTCTTAGTGTTGTTCAACCTTAATGATCCTCTCTTGAGAATATAGGCTACAATATGAACTATTTTTTTCCAATAAACATCAGGAAGATTTGCCTCTATTAGCATGGTCCTTTCCATCTCTTGAACAATCCTATTATTTCTTTCCATTACCTGACTCTATCGAGGAGTTCTAGTAGTAGATAGGTGCCTCCTTAGTCCATGTTTTTCACAAAAATCATTAAACTCATTTGATGTGAAATCACCTCCTCTATCAGACCTTAAGCACTTTATTTTAGCATTCATTTCATTCTCAATCATTTATTTGAAAATATTGAATCTACTAAAAGCATTAGATTTATCTTTCAAGAATGTAACCCATGTCATCCTAGAGAAATCATCAATAAAAAGCATGAAATACCTTTCTCCTTTCATAATTTTTGTTCTAGTATGTATGCACAAACCAGTATGTACTAGCTCCAATGGTCTAGAGGAAGAGTACTCTTTAGACTTGAAACTTATCCTTGTCTATTTTCCAAACTAACATTCCTTGCAAAAAATACTTGTAGGCTTGATTATCTTAGGCATATCTCTTACTACATGTAATGAGATGATCTTCACAAGATTTTCAAAAATAATGTGTCCCATTCTCCTATTGCCAAGCCAACATTCACTTGCTTGTCCTAGAAGAAAATTTCTCCCATTGACATTCCTTAGACTATATATGTCACCACTTGTCCTAGATCCTTCTACAACCAATTTTCTAGACCTTCCTTTTTTTATTTCACATCATATTTTATTGAATATGAGATTGTATCCATTTTACACATTTGACTCACAGTAAGAAGATTGTTCCTGAGACCTTTAACATAAAGAACATTTTTTTTCCTATGATTTCCATCAATACTTATTGTACCTTTTCCATAGATCTATATGGAAGTATCATCTCCAAGCTTGAATATTCCACCATTCCACTTCACATGCTTGATAAACTTGCTCCTATCCTCAATCATGTGATTAGAACAACCATTGTGAATCACCCAAGATTTTGCATCATCTTTTGCATGAAAAGCAGTACACACAACATTTGAATCTTTATCTTTATCTTTAGTATTCTTATCAGCCAAAAATAAGATTTCATCCTCATTATTCGGACCAATAGCATCACCATCCTTTGAAGAGAAGGAATCTTCCTTGGAGTAGAGACTCCTTTTGAACTTATTTCTTCTAGAATCTTTGTTTCTCATTTTATAATATTTCAAGGGATATTTAGAAGCAAAATGGCCAACCTCTCCACACTTAAAATATTTGAAAGGTAGATTACCTTTGTAATTTTCGGTACCCCTCTTCAACTTCCTTACAAAATATTCTTCTTCTTCATCAGTTTCATTTCTTTGATTAGCTACTTCATACATTTCCTTCATACTAGATTTGAAAGTTGTTTTCTTCTTTGGATTTTCTTTGTCAAACTCTATCACTTGAAAATGCAGTGAGGGTACCATACAATTGGTCCATTGAAATTGTATCTAAATCTTTGGATTCCTCAATAGAAGATACTTTAGGACCATAAGCTTTAGGAAGAGATCTCAATACTTTTTTGACCACCAGTGATTCTTCTATTTCTTCACCAAGTCCTCTAATGGTATTGACCACTTCATCTACTAAGAGCATATATCCCACAATATCTTTATTTTCTAACATTTTTAGGTTCTCAAACTTGCCTCTGTAGATCTAAAACTCGGCTTGTTTTACTTTGATTTCTCCTTCATAGATGCTACTAAGCTTTTCCCAAACCTCCTTTGCTAACTTGTAGTGCATTACTTTTACAAGATCAAAATCTTCCAGATCACTCAAGATATCATTCTTAGCTTTTCCATTGTTCTCATAGGCCCTAATCTCTATTGTATCTTTTAGAGGAGTAAGAGGAATAGTATAACCATCTTTGACTGATTTCCAAACAGCAAATACTAAAGAGGATAGATAGGTTTCCATCCTGAATTGCCAGAAATTAAAATTTGTTCCATCAAACCTAGGCACCTTGTGAGACCCTTCTTGTGCCATCCTAGATCTTCCTCAAGCTGTTAAACTTCTTCTAAGGAACTTGGCTCTGATACCAATTGTTGAACATACCAGAATATTGAGAGGGGGTGAATCAGTATTCTATGAAATCTTAAACCATCTACAACAAATAGATACTTCAAACTTTACCACATAAACATAACTATGAAAGATGAACACAATCCACAACACAACACAACACAACACCAGATGTAAGTGGAAAACCCCATAGGGGAAAAACCATAGTGAGAAGAGAACAATATGAATAATAATTACAACTTTTTTTAGGGTTACAACCCAAGGAAACTACTACTCCCTAAATATAGTTTTAGGGTCACTCCCAAGGAAGTTACAATTCCCTAAATTGAGAAAACACTCAGGAAAGATTCAAAATGGTAGTCCTTCCAATGTTTGAAACTGATAATTAAGCTCAAACCTTTTGATGATTGAAATTCTACTTTGTCTCTTCTTTAAATTTCTTCTTAGCTGCTTACTAACTCACTTCTTTTAGCAATAAAGAAGTCTTTCCTTCGACTCACTACCTCCAAAAAATAATTAGGCACATTTCTTCACTTCCCTTCTATCACAAAATATGATTAAGATAAAACAAAATAGGATATACTACTTATGCATTTTCAATTTCAGTCAATTACATAATTGTCATAATGCATCACACACCACACTCATAAATCGACCTACATCAACTAGGTTTACAATATATAACATTATATTACATTGATTACATCTCATATGTCAACCTACAACAAAGAATATTGCATTTTCAAGTTGGAAAAAGATAAAACAATCAACATGAAGCGTGTAGAGAGAAATACCCAAAAGACTACATGCAACACCAGGAAGAGGAACATTCCTTGTGAATTCCAACACACACTTAACCTAGTTCCAAACTATCTTCACAGCTTCAATCTTCTATGAACATTATTTGCACACTTTGCATTTATTCAAATTAGGTCGGTCCTAAGAATAAAACATGTAACTTATAGTATGTCATTCTTCACATCATTGCTAGTACACATTAATGATAAAGCATTAATTGTGCTTCTCCTAAATGAGTCAGCATGACCCATACAATACCTTCAAACACTCCATCAGCTCCACTCACACTTAAACTAGTGG
>VDFB02338372.1:7229679-7259710 GCA_007258455.2 Sequoia sempervirens | reverse complement strand
CAATTATTTATTCATAATATTGTGTATGATATAATAATTTTTGGTCTTGAATTGTGGTATTGGATTTTTTATGTATTTTAGGTGGGAATAGAGGGGTATATTATGAACGCAGTATTTTAGATATCATTTTATTGAAAAGATTGAACAGTTTTCTAATTTTGTAGTCTCTTAGTTTTAGTTTTAAGTATCAGTCAAATCTAAGAGATCATTTCTTTTTTTGTAATGAGGAGGCTTAGTTCACTTGATGTTAAGATATCTATATGTATTATTAAATAACAAATGTTCATTATTGTTTCCTTCACACAAGCATATTCAATGCATGTGGAGGCTAGAAGATATATTACAAACTAAAGCTATCATCTAGGACATACAAGAAAATTCTAGCATCTAGAAAACATATAAGACATACAAGAAATTATATTCTAACTAAATAAAATTAACTTCAACCAAAGTAAGAAAACTAAGAATGAATTACATTCAATAATAAATTACACCATACATATAACCAAAGTTTAGGTGGAAAGCTAACCTCTTAAGGTGACAGGCTAGTTAATGTGACAAAACATCATCATAACCATCTGCATTGCTGATTACATTGCATTGCATATCTTTCAAAGTCAAAGCATTACTTCACATTGCATTACTAATAACTAGATGTTGATAGATGACAAAACTTCAATTACAATATAGTTTTTACAAATTCAACCTAAGTAGTTGTGCAATTACTTCACATTGCATAACTAATAACTAGGAGAAGCTTCCAATTGCATTTTCTTGTCATGGAATTCCATAAGACCACATTTCTTTGAGGCATTTTTTCAAACAGTTCATTGTCTTGTCTATGCTACCATATTTTTCATACATATTGTCTACCAAAGCATTTTATCAAACAGTTCACCGCCTTGTTGCTATGGCTAAAATCCTAAAAAAAGTGCTTTCAAACAAGCTATGGATGCTTGGAAAAAATCTATCAAACATAATAGTAAGCAATAGCATAGACAAGGTAGTAAACTAGTTGAAAAAATGCCTCAAAGAAATGTGGTCTCATGGTGGTGGAATACCATGACAATCCATAACAATTCACTTTTCATGGCATTGTTCATGGCATTCCATCACCATGAGACCACATTTCTTTGAGACATTTTTTTCAAAGTTCATTGTCTTGTCTATGCTACCACAATTTTCATACATGTCTACCAAAGCATTTTATCAAACAGATCACTGCATTGTTGCTATGGCTGAAATCCTAAAACAGGTGATTTCAAACAACCTATGGATCCTTGGAAAAAATCTATCAAAGCATAATAGTAACAACAAGCTATGGTCTCATGGTTTCTTTTTGGCATGAAAATCGGTGTGATTTTATTTGTATTTTTTTGCAAGTTTTAAACGCATTTTTTTGGCAATTTTTCTATTTGAAATGAGGGAAAATCTCTCTAGTCAATTTTGTGCATTTTTTTAATTATAGGATTCTCATAGTTAGTGAAAAAGGTATTTTTCATGAAGGAATGGAAAAGATGCGTAGAGCCTTTGAATTATACATGTGTTGTGCAATGGCATTGAATCATTTAGCAAACCATTTTTTCTTCACAGGGTAGCATTTTCTTGTGGAGCAGTTGACTGAGACAACTCTTGTTTCAACTGATCACCCTCTCATGAAATCTCATTCATATTATAATCTTGCATGATCTTATCATAGTAAAGGTGATTATGACACCACTGGCCGCTACTACATGGCATCATTCAAGGAAATCCAAAGGCCACATGATTTTGTGGACAGGTTCAATTGAAGCTAGGAGATCTTAAGAGTTCTCTCTCAAATTTTAAAAAGGTTCTAGAGGTCCACCCTAAGAACTATGAGAGTTTAAATGTTGTAGACCATATATATGTTTAGCAAGGGTAGGAAGAGAAGGCTTTGGATATTTTAAGAAAGGAAACTCACATAGATTTGTGCATGATTCCCATGCATTTATCAAGATGGGTGAGTTATTAATATTGATAGACCCTAGTGTAGCCTTAGATTCTCTTAATACAACAAAGTCTCTTCTAAAGAAAAGCGGAGAAGAAA
This sequence comes from Sequoia sempervirens, assembly GCA_007258455.2. Taxonomy (NCBI): domain Eukaryota; kingdom Viridiplantae; phylum Streptophyta; class Pinopsida; order Cupressales; family Cupressaceae; genus Sequoia; species Sequoia sempervirens. The sequence continues at coordinate 7,257,642 of VDFB02338372.1, read as the reverse complement.
TTCCCATTGAATTGTTAAACAACATTGGGGTTCTTCATTTTGAGCATGATGAACTAGAGTTGGCTCAACAAAATTTTATGGAGGCATTAGGAAATGGCATTTGGGTTGAATTCATAAATAAAAGCCCCAGTGCCAATTCTGCAGTCTTTTTCATGCGCTTTAAGGATATGGAATTCTTCCATCGAATAGAAGAAGGTGGTGTTTCACTTGAGTTACCCTGGGATAAAGTCACAACACTATTTAATCTTGCTAGATTGTTTGAAAATCTACATCATACTAAAATAATCAAATCTTTTATGTAGGCTAATATTGTTCTAGTTTCCTAATTATGTGGATGCATATCTATGTCTTGTAGCCATGTCTCAGGCTCGGAATGAGATCCAACTAAGCCTAGAATTGATTGGGGATGCACTTAAGGTGGATAGAAACTCATCAAATGCTTTATGTATGCTTGGAAACATGGAACTGAAAATAGATGATTGGCTTAAAGAAAAAGAAAGAATTAAAGCTATATAAAGTGAATCAGATGCAAAGTTTTCTTATATTAACATTTCACTTGGAAAATGGAATTATTTTGTTGATTTTCACAATGAAAGGAGGGATCCAAAGAATGAGGCAACACATCTTGAGAAGGCTAGAGAACTGTCTTGTAAATTTTTGGCACAGAGACTAAGAAATGTTTATGTTGCAAATGAGGCAGCCATTGTGCTAGCTGAAAGGGGTCAATTTGATATTGCAAAGGAATTTTTTACATAGGTACAAGAAGATTCTATAGGAAAAATCTTTGCTCAGATGTCTAATGTGTGGGTAAATATAGTACATGTTTACTTTGCACAAGGACAGTGTGCGCTTGCAGTGAAAATATATCAAAATTGTTTGATGAAATTATATTTTGGCACTGACACCCAAATTTTATTATATTTTGCTTGAACACATTATGAAGCAGAACAATGGAAATATTGTAAAAGAACATTATTAAAAGTAGTAGATTATAACTACTGTAAGTTTCCAATCAAAAAGCTATATATTTTTTGTTTAATGTAATGAGGGTTTCGAATTACCTCTGAATTCGCTGCAGAGGGCATCCCCAAATCTGACTTCTTTGCAGACTTCAAATACTTTGTAGTAGACACCAAAGTCCTTTCCTATCTTTTCAAAATTCTCCAGGTCCTCTCCAAACAATCTTTATCTCCCATGCAAGTGTTGTAACTCAAAATGCCTTAGTGTAGTTTGTGTGCCAAGTTGTTGTAACTCAAAACAAGGCACCTCAATGTAGTTTGCATGCCTCAATGTAGTTGTCTAAACAAGAATAATGCAGAATCATCAAATTCTAAACGAGAATAATGTAGAATCGCACACAATATTACATGACTCTCGCCTATCATTTCCCCAAATATTTTTAAATTTTTTTTCTAATTTGTACTCGCATGACTAACTGTTTAGTCATTTTTATTTGTGTGACTAAATAATTTTTTACCTGACAACCAAATTAGTCATTTATTTACTCATTTATAGCTGTGTTGCAAAAATTTAGTAGAATTTAGTCATTTTTAGTTCTTGTGACAAACTTTTAGTCACCTAGTCATTTATTTTCCAAATTCTACCAGTGTTACTTACCTCTTTCATATTTGTTTTCTCTGCCATATTCACATATGTCACAACCCTCGAGGTTTAGGGATCTGATGTGGGTCCCTTTCCCTTGTATTGTTTGGGTGACAAGACTGGATCTAGCAACAAGGCTTGCTCCTCTCTATTCAATGCATCCAGCAGCAAAGTCTTTTTCTCTGGAATGGATAGGACATCCCACAGAGATACATTGGTGGGAGCCTTCTTCAATTGCTCCACCACATTAAGTGTTCCAATCGGTAGGACCTTTGGTTTGAACGGGGGTGCTTCTTTTTTTTTATAGAAAGGATAGTCTACCAAAAGAAGACCAAGAACCCTATCCACGGCTTTTGGTTGTAATTGTGGTACTTGTAGCTAAGGCCACTATGGTTGTCAGGCTGGTGGTGCCAATGGTATGTATGGCACATATTCTCTAGTGAACCTTGTCTTTGATTTGGTGTTATAGTCTGACTATACTTGTGGTGTTCTCACGGTCAGGACTTCATTTGTGAACATTTATTCTTCTCCCTCCATCTAAGAAAAGAGTACTTGGTTGGGGGAGATATCCACTTCTTGCTCCAAGGACATTCCCTGCATCTGAGCACTAAATATAGCATTATCAATCCCAGGGGATTGGTAACTTTTTGCATCCGAAGGAATTCTGTGACTTCTTTGTTCTGCCACCCTTTGTTGAAGATTTCCCCACAATTTTTTTTGATTCATATGGGCATCATTACACAAAAAACACCATGCATTTGTATCTTCCATAAGGTTGTTTTGACATGGAACAAGTCCTTGCTTGTGTTAGCTTTGACCATTTGTAATGGAGTGGTCACCGAGACCATATATCTTGATGTTTGTGGTTGGTTACTCCCTCTTGGAGCTCCTTGGTACATATTATGTTGGAAAGGTGGTCTCCCTCCTTGATAATTTTGTGGGGGGGCTTTGGAGGTGTTGCCTGCTGTCGCCGAATAATGACAAGCTCATTTTTTAAAGTCCTCATGAAATTCTTCATATCAATGACATTTGTGGCTAATGAAGAAGAGCCTAACATGCTTAGTTGTGTATTCAGATATACATACATCGAAGGTGGCAGCATGGCCGATGTGCTAGGGAGTGAAGCAGGCGTGCTGGGGGCTACCTCCTCTTGTGTTCCACTAGAGATTTTTAAGAACATCAACATTGACGATTGTGGCAGTAGCTTCCCAATGTCTATCAAACTGTTCTTTGCTCTCACAGCTTGATCATATGCATTGGGTAGAGTATCACCCCCAAGAGATTGCACCAAAACTGTGATGTATGAATTGAAAGCCTTTAGATAGAACATGAATGCCATGGTTGTTGGAGGTCTAGCTATTGTAAGGATTCTTTGCCAAGTTTTATGGAACCTAGTGTTAAAATATATCATGTAGCTTCCTACTAACCTCTCTTGATTGTTATCAGCTACTGCAACAAGGATGAGTGATATCCTTTCTCTGAAAAATGCTCAAAAGTATTTCCTCCAAGATCATCCCACAAGCAGACGGAATTGGGGGCTAGGGATATATACCAATCTTGGGCCTTCCCTTTAAAGGATATGGCTAGTAATCTAAGGGCAATGTTTTTCTCTATGATGTGAAATCTACAAACATCTGCAATATCTTAGAGGTATTCAGAAGTCATTTTGAAATCCTCCCCGATAAAATTCAAGATCACTTTAAGGGCATTGGCGGGGATGGTAGGCCACCCATCTGGAGGGGTGGATGGAACTAACGAACTGCCACCATCCCAAGTCACAAAATTTATAGGAGCTCCTTGGAGATCCATCAGAAACAAACCTCTATGGATAGGTAAACAAGTATTCTAATTTGAAAAGTTCGGCCACCTGGAGGGGTAGATAAGGCTCTAGACTTTAGACTAGCACTCCTAACTCTATTGCTTCTGACAGGTGATACATAACTCGCAGCTTGTCTCCTAGGGGCTAAAGAGGGTAATTGAGAATATTGGAAATTTCCTCTAGACAATGCCCTAGTCTAGACCTTGGGCATAAGTTTGCTAGCCCCTTCTATTAATTTGATTCAAATGCCTCCTCAAGGATGGGTATCAAACACTATGAAAGATCCTAGTTCCACCGGGCATCCCAAAAAAAGATCTATTAATCATGAAAGCTTGTGCTTCTCCCAAATATCCTTGTGGGAAATTTAGTGAGTGGGGGACCTGATTGTGCCTCACTGAATAACCTTTAGTATTTTTAGAGAAGTTGACTCTTCTTTGGTATTTTGGAAAAGGGAAGAGGAAATGCAGAAAGAAAACTAAATGTGGTGATGTGACAATGCTTTTACAACATTTCAAAGACCCTGACAAGCTCCAATTTCTAATAAGGTGAACACATAATGCCACAGACTCTTCATTGTTGGAAGGAGAACAAGCGACTAAGGCCAATGTGGGCACAAAGTAGTCATTCAAATTTTCCCATGGGAAGCACCCATTAAGGTTCAAATAAAAAAAGGATTTACTCGAAAATCAAACAAAATACTTTGGATTCTTACAGAGCTATTCCACTTGACAACATAATATGAAACCGACAAAACTTTAATAGGAGAATGAAAGAGTATTATAACATGATTTAATTCCTAAAATTCTAGGTTAGAAGATCATAAAAGCTAACAATTGAAAATCGTATTCCAAGACTTATGTGCGGAAGTAAATAGACACAGAGCATTCAATGTATGTGAAATAGAGAACAAAGTGTAAAACAAAGGTGACATGAGCACGATCTAATATCAATTTTCTTCCTCTATTACTTAATATTGCAGAATAATGGAAATGCTAATGTCAAATAATGAATTTGAACAATTGTCTTGACATCAATTACAAAAGAGTGACAAGACTCTATAAGAAATCCTCTATATCCTATTCTAATGTTGGTAATCTATCTATATATTGATCAATCTATCATCCACTATTCATATCTCTATCTACAGAGGCTCCTAGAAAATTCCCTTTTATAAAACAAGAGAAGCATACAAGCATCAAGCACTTTGCGCCACCAAAGCTAGAAACCCTAACAAGTGTCACCATCAGACAACCTCAAAATCTAATAAAAAATTGGATCTGATATGATAATAAAATTAGAGATGCTTCAATATTGGTAATAGGTATAACAACTCGATAACCCAGATCTCCTAAGAGCTTTGTGTAGGTCTCCCTATCAAAAGGAAAATACAATCGTAAATGCTTGTCTAAATCCGATCTGATCTTTTGTAGGTGATAATGGTGATGTCAAAAGGAAAGGTTGACTCTAATAGTTGTAGAGGAAAAAAACACACTGCCACCCAATATCATCCCTGAAGGTATAGCCCCAAAAGGTGAAGAAACATTCCCAATAAAAGATGGGCGACATGGCAAGCTAGCAGGTGTTTTTAAAAATTTGAGAGAGCAACTAGAGGAAAATCCATGCAAGGCGGCCACATATACAACTTCGGGCCTGAAAAGAAAGAGAGCCCCGAAAAGGTAGCGCAGCTACTGTGTGGCGTAATCACGTACCTTTTCGCAAAAATTATCCCGCAACCTCCAAAAAGATGCACCAAAGTGACATGTGGTGGGACAAAATCAAAAGCCGAAAGAGTGAGGGCTCTGAGGCCGAAAAGAACAAAGCAACGGAAACAACATACTTAAAGAGCAAAAATGTTCCACATATACCATGTATAATAAGTAAACATGTAATAAGGTATACATATTGAAAAGTAAAAATATTTAGAAGTAAATTAAAATAAATGTATATTTGAAACACATTAATTTAAATTATTAATATTGACAATAAATGAAAATTTCAAATGATGTTTGTGAAATGAAATGAGAAATAAAGCATTTTATTTTTACAACTACAATGAGAATAATTTTAAGATATCTAAAATCTAATTATTTAAGATATTTTATTTTGAACTACAATGATAAATAATCTTAAAGCTATACAAGGGTGGTGGACCTAGCTTGATTGGCTAAAGCATTTTGTTGCCACTCTCTCCGTGGTACCGGAGGACGTGTCATGTCAGCGCTAGGTAAAAAAAAATTGATAATTTCATCTTATTTCACTAAATTAAATATATACTAATAAATTTATTTTGATTTATTTCAAATATATAAAATATTTAATATTTATATTAAAATTGATTAAAAAACTTAAATGAATAATAAAAATTTACAAAAAAAATCAAAAATATATATATATATATTTAAAAATTTATTCTTTAGGGGCGCCGGTCCTAGCTCAGTTGGTTAAGGTGTTCCCTGTAGCAGGGCGCCCACCATGGGTTCGACTCTCTGACGCTCCCGTGGTACCGGTTGGTGTGTCCCGCCAGCACTGCCGGTCACGGTAAAAAGTTTACCGGCGGTGGGGGGTTATATGAGGGGCCGTGATAAAATAAATAATCATAATAAATTAATAAATACAATTTTATAAAATAAATAATCACAATTTTATTCGTACATTTAAAAATTAACTTAATCTTTAAAAAAAACTAAGATTAATCCACCTTCATTTAATTAAATTATCTAAAACAAATAAATATTTAAATCTTAAAATTAGTATTTTAAAATGTTAATTTTTTTCAATTTTAGAAAAATAGTTTAAATCTCGTGAATGAATTAATTTGTCTATATGTATATAAGCAATAAAAATATAATGATGTGAAAAACAAATTAGTTAATTTATATTAATTGAAAATAAAAAATTTAAATGATATTTGTAAAAATAAATAAGAAGAAATAAGTATTTTGTTTTTGAGTTATAATAAATATAATTTTAATTATATAAAATTTAATTACTTACATATCAAAAGTAGATACTATTGAAGTGCTTTTCATTGTCAAAGAAATGATAATTGTAAAATTAAATGAAGAGACATAAGACATTCTATTTTTGAAACTATTATAAAGAACAAACATAATACTACTCAAAATTTAATGATTTGTGTATTAAAATACATTGATGTGTTTAACATTTAAGAACTATAACAAGCATTAAACTATATACAATTTAGACATACATAAATAGCATATCAAACTTGCACTTAATGAAAATGTTTAGAAGTGCGTAACTATTCTAAAACCCATACATGAATAAATAATATTATAAAAAATTAAATAAACAAAAATTATTATCATCATTCATTGCTTTAAATTTAAAGGTTTAATAAATACAACTATTGAAGTAAATAAATAAAAATTAATTAATCTCTATATATGCATTTAGAACCATTAAACATTTAATGGCATATATATATTGAGAAGTGAATATTTTTCCCAATTAAATTAAAACAAATGTATATTTGGAACACATAATTTAGATTAAATAATATTAGTTGAAATTTGAGAAATGAAAATTATTTTTGTGAAATTAAATGAGAGATGAGATATTTTGCTTTTAGAAAGATAAGACATTTTGGTTTTACAATTATAATGACAAATAATATTAATGTTATGCAAAACTTAGTTAGTTAGGTATTAGAAGTAACTACTTTGATTGTCATTTAAAAATTAAAAGACACTAAAGAAATGATATTTTGTCAAATTAAACAAGGTTGTGTTTGTGAAGTTCATGCCAAATGTTAGCAAGGCAGTTTTGTTCTTTCAAGTGAAGAAAAATTGAGAGTAGTTGTGGTTTTGTTTTATTTTCTTAACAATGATAAGGATAGATGACCATCAAATATGAAAACCCTTTGATCACCTATATATAACTGTATTTTTTCCTTTTTTCTTATAAACAATTATTTTCCTTTGTATGGGCAGACTTATTAATAACAAAACTTTTGTTTCTTGAACAACAATGTCTATTATTTATAGGTTAGGATTTAATTAGGCTAAAATTTTGAGTTCAATTATGGTTATTGTTCATTATAGTTAAGGTCAAGGTTCAATTAAGGTTATGATTTAATTATGGTTCAAAGTTAAGGTTAGAGTTAAATTAGGGTTAGGGTTCAATAAATGGTTAATTAGAATTAGGATTAGGGGTAGGAATTCATTAGGGATAGGGTTACAATTACATTAGGGTTAGGTTTCAATGTGGGTTATGGTTTAATAAGGGTTAGAGTTTAATTGGGCTAAAAGTTTGAGTTTAATTAGGGTTACTATTCACTTGGGTTAGGGTAAGGGTAAAGATTAAAATTCAATTAGGGATGTGATTCAATTTAAGTTCAATTAGGGTTACTATTGGGTTATGATCAAAGTATAATTTATTTAGAGTTCAAAGTTAATGTTATAGTTCAGTTAGGGTTAAGGTTCAATCAAGGTTCAATTTAGTTTAGGGTTAAATAAGTTAGGGTTAAGGTTAAATTACAATGAGCATTATGATTTGTAGATCCTCCTAGATTAGCAAGGCATGCAATTATCATCACGTGATAAGTCACAATGAGGGATAATTTGTTGGAGGATATATTTTCATAAGTTACATATCAAACATTTGGTAGTACTTAAGCCCAAGAGATTATTCATTTCATACATTGTAAAATGATTATAAGTTGAGTCCAAACCCAAATTATCTTCTAAGACTTGACATCTAATTACATGGGGGATTGAGATTAAATGATACTGTAGAGGAATTTATATTTATAGCTCAAGGTCTTTTAAAAAGATTTATTTCTTTTTATTTTCTTCTCAAACAAAGTTCTCATCTAAAATTAAAAAAATCTATTATTTTTAAGTTAACATGTTTTATTTTCTTATAAATAAATATTTATTCAATATATTTTCTATAAAATAAAATAAAAAATCTATTATTTTAAGTTGCATGTTTTATTTTCTTATAAATATTTTTTTTTTGATAGTTTTCTTATAAATAAATATTTATTCAATATATTTCTATAAAATAAAAAATTTAAAAATATTTTTAATTATTTTTAATATTTTTATAAACAAATAATTTTGTAAAGCTTCATACAAAGTTACCAATACTTTTACAATATATTTCTTTATAAATAAATAATTTTATAAAGTCGAGTAAGTTCGGTATTATAATTTAAAGAGATTTCTTTTCTAATTTTCTTTTGTATAAAAATCGATGCAAATTTCATAAATATTAGTTTAATTAATTAATTAAATTAAATATTATTGTAATAAAAAGACTAACTAAATATGAAAAAAATTAAATGTACAAGTATTTAGTTCTAAATTTAATGAAGATGTTATTATACATATATTAGAGATGTATTTTTTCATAATTATGAATTTGATTGTGTACTATTTTGGTTCATTTATAATGTCATCTAAGTGATTTCTATGTATGTGTACTTTAACTTGAAGTTTGGATCTAAATTTGTAACTCACACATTGGATCTCACTAAATTATATTGTTTGAAACTTGTTTGTCTTTATGTATGTGCTCTAAATTTGATAGGGAACATGTGTTGTTTACAAAACACCTTTAAGAAATCTATTGAACTGTGATGGTCATGTTCTCCTTAGTCAATTTAAGAACAATAAACCAAGGTTGAGAAAAATAGTTTGCAAGAATGTAATATGCTACTAGAATAATGATTTAATGATGATGTAACAAGATTATTTTTATTCTTTGATTCTCCTAAATGATTCATTTTCATTAAGGTTAACTTCCTTAAATATTCCATCCTAGAATGCAAGTTGATAATTCATACTTTAGTTGGCTCACAATGGTTAAATAAAAAATACAACATGGATTTGAATTTTGAAATTTAAATTTAAAATGTTAGGTTTCATATTTACAAATGCTAAATTGATCTAAATCCTTTCTATTATTTATATCTATATTATTTGTTTTATTTTTTTAATATATTTATTTTATTTGTGTATGTAACTTTTAATTTTACTTTTGAGAAAGTCATTTCAATATTTTTTAAAATTTAATTTTAAAAAATTATAGATTTATTTGTTACTTACTTTTGAAATATTATATTACTAATATTTGACATGTAAATTATTGTGAAAATTAAGAAAAATGTTAAAAAATTGTTAATAGATTTAAATTAATTATTAACAAATTTGATATACAAATAATTAAAAAGATATACTTATATAATAAATTAAGTAATATATAATTAATATTTATGTCATATAATATCATACAAACACTAAAATCTAAACAATATATTATAAATTTAATTTATTTTAATTTTTTAATCTATTGGCAACCAATTTACGTGGACATGAATGTTCTTGAATTTTGGTATGAAGAAGAATGTAAAATATTTCATTAACACAATGTTTTCCTAGGTTTTAGAATGGAGCTTATCTGGAATCAAGAAAATATTCAATGCTAATTTCAACACGCTCGTGATGAAAGGGATTTTTAATGAGTGGGATCTATTTTAGGATGGAGATACTTGTGGAAGGAAAGATACGCGTTAAGGAAAAACCAATTTCAAGGAAGTGGATGATGTAGTTCATAATGCTTTAGGTGATATACAAGATTTTATAGAAAAATCATGTGTTATTTTTATTCGAAGAAATTGCCCCCATAATAGGAATAAACATGTTAAATTGGAAGCCAAATGTCACTCCATTTACTCTTACTGTAGGTTTTTTTTTGCCTCTTTTTTGGAGAAGAATAATTTGTTGGATAACAATAGAGAAAAATTGTTTATTATCTTATTATGTTTAAAAAATGATCAATTTAAATCATTAAAATATTTGAAACTTTAGGGAAAAAAATTGAACAATATTTTCACGTTTTAAATTAGTCTAAACTAGATAATTTATGAACAATATTGTCATCTAATTATAAGGAACATCAAATTATGTGTAACTTCCAGTACATGATTTTTAGAGTCCATAATATTATAGCGTGCCATCTAATTATAAGAAACATCAAATTATGTGTAACGTATAGTACATGATTTTCAGAGTCCATAATATTATAGTGTGTCATCTAATTATAAGGAACATCAAATTATGTGTAACTTCTAGTACATGATTTTGAGAGTCCATAATATTATAGTGTGTTGTTTCTAGTTTTGACTATGTGAATTCTTCTCTCTTGTCTTGCTATCTTCTAATTATGGATCATAAAGTTTGATCCTAAATGTCTAGGAAAAAATGTACAGTCAAAACAGAAACAACACACTATAATATTTAATTTATTTTTATTTTTTAATATTTATATTAATTTAATTACAAAGAACTTAATTAATGACAAACAATTATAAAATTTCACAAAAAATATTCAAAATAAATAATATTTGATTTCTAAAAAAAATTAAAAATTATCCAAATAAATTATACAAAATATACAGAGTAAATTCTAGAAAAGCACACTAATTAACAATATGGATTGTGGAAATCTAATATCTTTAATTAACCATTTATCACTTTAAATTTAAATATTTAATAAATATAAATAAATAAATAAAAAAGAACAATTTTATTTGTATATTATCAAAAATAAAGATCAACCCTCCTTCATTTAACCAAATTATCTAAAATAAATAAATACAAAAACGTAAAGAAATTAAAAATATATATAATTTGAAGAATATAATTTAAACTTCTATTGTGTGGGATGAATTATTTATCTATATGTAATATGTTGAAAAAAGAAAATATTTTTTAAAATTATTTTTTTCAAATTATATTTTAAACTTATAATGAAGAAAAATGTTTTAAAATATCTAATTATTATGAAATCTATAGAATTGATCTTAATTTGTTAAATTATCTTTTTGTTATTAAAATTTAGCCTATTTTGATGTACTTTAAAAATATATTTTTAACATTTATATTAAAATTAATTAAATTTGTTAATAATTTACATAAACAATTATAATTTTTTATTAAAATATTTTTAAAAAAATTATCATTAGTATTCATTATTTTAAATTTAAACATTTAATAAATAAAAATTCAAAGCATAGAGAATAATCCTCCTTCACTTAACCAAAATACCTAAAATAGATAAAAGAGAATGCTAATTTCTTTTTTGCTTACGTAAAGAAATTAAAAATATATATAATTTGAAGAATATAATTTAAACTTCTATTGTGTGGGATGAATTATTTATCTATATGTAATATGTTGAAAAAAGAAAATATTTTTTAAAATTATTTTTTTCAAATTATATTTTAAACTTATAATGAAGAAAAATGTTTAGAAATATCTAATTATTATGAAATCTATAGAATTGATCTTAATTTGTTAAATTATATTTTTATTATTAAAATTTAGCCTATTTTGATGTACTTTTAAAATATATTTTTAACATTTATATTAAAATTAATTAAATTTGTTAATAATTTACATAAACAATTATAATTTTTTATTAAAATATTTTTTAAAAAATTATCATCAATATTTATTATTTTAAATTTAAACATTTAATAAATAAAAATTCAAAGCATAGAGAATAATCCTCCTTCACTTAACCAAAATACCTAAAATAGATAAAAGAGAATGCTAATTTCTTTTTTGCTTACGTAAAGAAATTAAAAATATATATAATTTGAAGAATATAATTTAAACTTCTATTGTGTGGGATGAATTATTTATCTATATGTAATATGTTGAAAAAAGAAAATATTTTTTAATAATATTTTTTTCAAATTATATTTTAAACTTATAATGAAGAAAAATGTTTAGAAATATCTAATTATTATGAAATCTATAGAATTGATCTTAATTTGTTAAATTATCTTTTTTATTATTAAAATTTAGCCTATTTTGATGTACTTTTAAAATATATTTTTAACATTTATATTAAAATTAATTAAATTTGTTAATAATTTACATAAACAATTATAATTTTTTATTAAAATATTTTTAAAAAAATTATCATCGGTATTTATTATTTTAAATTTAAACATTTAATAAATAAAAATTCAAAGCATAGAGAATAATCCTCCTTCACTTAACCAAAATACCTAAAATAGATAAAAGAGAATGCTAATTTCTTTTTTGCTTACGTAAAGAAATCTATTGTGTGGGATGAATTATTTATCTATATGTAATATGTTGAAAAAAGAAAATATTTTTTAAAATTATATTTTAAACTTATAATGAAGAAAAATGTTTAGAAATATCTAATTATTATGAAATCTATAGAATTGATCTTAATTTGTTAAATTATCTTTTTATTATTATTAGTTCCTGCCAAAGGAACTATAGGCACGCCTCTTCCTTAACCAGTTATTAATAACTTTGATTTAAACAAATGAGAATTCATATTTATTTTCTATTTCACAAATATTTGTATATAGTTAAAGTAAATATGCAAGATTTTTAACTTTTCAAATTTCAAAAATTATTTTTCTTCAATTTTATTGGCTACAAAACTTAAGGGCGGATTTTCAGGAAGCATAAACTTTTTATCGCAATTTTCAAGGCTTTTTTGCCACAAAGACCATAATCAAAAAAATATTTAGCAACTTTTAAGAATTTTTTTGAACTCTTCAAAATTTGTATACTTTATATTTTTCATTCTACTCATTTATTTGACCACCATTCAATAAAGTACAATATTTTTAATGAAGATTTTTAAAAAATTAATTTTAAAATTTTCAAGATAATAATTATTAAAATATTCATAAAATATACAATCTTTTAACATTTTCTTTTAATTGTTCTTTTAATTTTTACTCTAATACTAATATTCATAAGTTCTTTTATTGATAAAATATGAAAATTGAATAAATGGTTGTTTTGAACACTTACTCTTAAATTATTATTTTAATCTCACAATACAAATATCATTAAATTATTAACAAAATATACAATCTAAACTATTATTTTTCAATTACCTATAAAGTTTACAACTTAAACATTTTAAAAAATAATTAGATATAAGCCAAAAGATTCATAGATATTCAAATAAAATTTCATTTAACATTCATGGTTAGTATTGATCAGTGTAGAATTCTGTGTGTTGTCACTTGTAATTAATCTATTTCATTATTTTGAATCTTTTTAGTTTTTGAATATATCATAATTAATAAATTTAAAACTTATCAACTTCAAATATTTTATAATTTTAAAATAAGAATTTAGTTTAATTTTACAATACAAAAAAGTTTGTATGTAAAAATGAAAAAAAAAATCAATATAAAGAATACTTTTAAATTAAAATTTTAGTCTTTGATTGTTGAATTATTTAAAAAGGAACATGTACTTCTATTTAATATTTAATTCATTTATATTACATAATCATTATAATTTAATTAATTATGAATTTAATAATTAAATAATAAATATTCTTTTTTTTTGGAATTAGAGTTTAATGTAATTTTAGAAAATAAAATAATTTGGATGCAAAGAAAAAAATAATAGAAAATTTTGTAATATATATATTCTTAATTTATTCTAAAATTATAATTAACAATTATTGAATTATTTTAAAAAATAAAATTTAGTTTTAATTTAATTTATTTGTAGTACATAATTACTATAATTTAAATGATTATTTTCAAAACTAGATAATAAATACTATATAAATTTTAGAAATTAAAATTTAGTTCAATTTTATAATTAATTCTAAGCTTTACAAATATTGTTGTGATTTGATTAATAATTCTAAGTCTAATAATACTTCATTTCACATACAAATAAAATTATAGGTTAAAATACTTTATTTTGTTTGCAATATTTTTAATTAATGTCAAATTTATAAACTAATAGCAAGAAATAAATAACCTTAACCCCAAGATTTATACTAGAACTCTAATTGAACCCTAAACCTAAACCTAATTCAACCCTAATAATAGGATTTAATTACAGTTAAGGTTAGAGTGAGAATTTAATTATGGTTAGTGTTAGGGTTAGAATTAGGGTTTAACTAGGGTTAGGGTTAGGATTCAATTACGATTATAGTTAGGGTCAAATTTATAAGCTAATATTAAGATATTAACAACTCTAACTCTAACCCTAACCTAACCTTAATCTCCATCCTAGAATGCTAATTAAACCCTAATTGAACTATAACAATAAGGTTCAATAAGAGTTAGGGTTAGGGTTCGAGTAGGTTTATGGTTGGAATTAGGGTTCAGTTACTTGGTCAGGGATAGCATTCAATTAGTGTTATGATTAGGGTCAAGTTCAAGTTATAGTTAGGGTTTACTTAGGCTTATTTTGGTTAATCTTCCAATCGGGGTTTAACTACAATGCTAATTGAACCCTAATTTAACCCCAACAACAAGGTTCAATTAGAGTCAGTGTTTGGGTTCAATTAGCCTTATGGTTGGAATTAGGATTCAATTAGGGTTAGGGTTAGCATTCAATTAGTGTTATGATTAGGATCAAGTTCAAGTTACAATTAGGGTTCAATTAGGCTTATTTTAGTTAAGTTTACAATTAAGGTTTAATTAGAGTTAGGTTTATGGTTCAATTAGGGTTAGGGTTAGGGTTAGGGTTCATTTAGATTAAGGTTCAAATGGGGTTCAATTATGATTTAATTAGGGTTATGATTACTATTTAATTAGGGTTAGGGTTAATGCTAAGTTAGGATTAAAATTATTAATCTAGAATAAAACTTGAAGCTAAGGTTAGGGCTATGGTAAGTATTAGGGTTAGGCTTAAATTAGGGTTCAATAAAGGGTAGGGTACAATAAGGGTATAATAATATTGGTTACTTTTTAGGTCATCACCATGCTAGATGCCAATTTGGTTTAAAAGAACCATTGTCAAAGCCCACAAGACATTTATTTCTATATACCTTAAATATATTGTTCAAATTTTTTATCATTGTGTTCAACCTCATGAGAATGCTTCAGAGTAAAGGACGCCTTGCAAATCCACCTACACCTAGAGAACCATTCAATCTCTCAGAATTTGACTATTATTCTGGAATGATTATCAAATTGGATATGTCTAAAGCCTTTGATAAGTTGACTTGGCAACTTCTATACTACATATACCTCTTGTCAACTTCAACTAGGGGAGTACTAATTGCATAATGAATTGTCTTCTTTTTCAATTTGATTAATCCTCCCCCATAGGGTCTTCTTCACCAAGTAGGGGATTAAGTTAAAGAGACCCATTATCATGTATTTTTTCCATCAAAATGGCAGAGGCCCTTAGTACAAAACTTATACTAGTTAGTATGTTACAAAAATTTACATGACTTCCAATTCTAGCAACACAATCTAGTACATACAGTTTGTAGACGTTACTTGACTTACAAGATAGATGAGTTTCTGGAGGAGATGCAAATAAAGACAACTTTTCAATTTGTTTCAATGCCCAGTGTGGAGTATCTAAAATTTATTGTTAATTTTGAATCTGATATTGACATATATCATTGAACTAAGATTGACACTATTGTTCTAATTCAAAAGCGATAATTATTGGATCTGTGTTTAAAATCTGGAGATTTGTGTTTGACTGCAAAGAGTTATCTCTTGTGATTTATTAGCAAATTATTATTTATGTTTGTGGGCTTCCTACACAAGACAATATATTTATGTATTTCTTGTAGAGTCTATTCCAATTGATCATAACAAAAAACTTCCAATTTTGAAAAGAATATACATAGAACCAAATAGAAATGAAAATCCCAAACAAAGATTGTCAAGAGTGTATTTGATTTAGCTTTTATTTAATCTATCTCTTTATGTCTATGATTTCTTGAAGTTTGTTTGAGCATCCAAATAAAACATTGATGGATATGTAACACATTTAGTGCACTCATGTCATAGTTCATCATATCTCGCAGAGAGCATGCCCATCTAGAGATGACCTTAGAATTTGGTTATGACTTATCCAGAGATAGTGATGTCGACAAAAATTCAAATGAGACAAGAAGATATGGAAGCTAAGGATATACACATCAATATCTAAGTTAAACAATTAATACCCTAGAAATGCATGAGCATTGTGTGGTCACCTTGAAAGGAATGAAATAATATGAATAATCAATTTCTTGAATCATTATGGTTGAATTATCTGATGTGTCCACCACAATATTGAGTAAAAATTGTCACATGAAGAGTAGGTTCTTTAAGAGTAAAACATTTGCAATCCAAAGAGTAGCATCACAATTTGAGCTACAAAGGATAATTTAAAATTTTATATGGTTATTTAAAATACTAAAAAAATTTGCTTAAGAATTAGTTGTGCTGGACTTTCAACTTACACTTTATTTTGAGAATTTCCTACATATTTTACTCATGAAGAAGATATTCTTGTTGTTGCAGCAGGTGTGCCAAATTTGGTTTGTGGTGATTGGCTAAAACCTAGTGCAGTATTAATTGATCTTAGCTTAAATGCAGTAGAGGTATGGCACCTTCTAACTGTATTTTTCAAAAAAAAAAAATTAAGTAAAAGATGGCTAATATATAGCAAATTAAAACTACTGCTTCCACTTTTGCAGGATCCTAGTGCTAAAGAGAATACCAATTAGTCGGTCATGTTTCCTATGAAGAGGCTTCAAGAATAGCTTTATCAATTAATCCTCTACCTTGTGGTCTTGGTCCAATGACTATTGCAATGCTTCTATCCACTACTCTACAATCGACAAAATGGGCATATGGGTTCAATTGAGATTTATGACGTTTGATCCAGGCCTTTTGCAATACACTTCACATTATAAGTTTTATGAGGCTTATAAATGAGTTATCTATTATTGAATGGAATAAAAAGATTATTTTTTATCATAAGGAATTTTTTGGAGACATTAGGCACCTATAAGTGGACTTAGGACTATATGCTTTCATTTTCATTTGTGCAAAAAACTATAACATTTAAGTAGGTTGGTTATACATGACTCTAAAAGCACAACCAGAGCATCTCATAATTTTGAAGTGAGCAAAATTCTTTTGTTATAAGGGTCATTTTCTAATGGAAGACAAAGTTGACTCTATCAATGATCAAATTACTAAATTTAGGTGGCAACTGCGTTATCCTGACCAATTGTTCCTAAAACACAACAAATACAAATAAAACTATTCTAAAACTTTCTAGCAGGAACTTCGCTGCTCTGTAGCTCTTGTTAAAATTTAGCCTATTTTGATGTACTTTTAAAATATATTTTTAACATTTATATTAAAATTAATTAAATTTGTTAATAATTTACATAAACAATTATAATTTTTTATTAAAATATTTTTAAAAAAATTATCATCACTATTCATTATTTTAAATTTAAACATTTAATAAATAAAAAATCAAAGCATAGAGAATAATCCTCCTTCACTTAACCAAAATACCTAAAATAGATAAAAGAGAATGCTAATTTCTTTTTTGCTTAATTTTAGGAAAGTAACTCAAAGTGCATGGGTGGAACGAATTAATTTATCTATAGACAAGTAATAAATATGCAATAATGTGTATGTATTAGAAAGTAGTTCTTTTAACCTAAATTAAAATAAATGTATATTTAAAATATTTTATTTTAGATAAATTAATATTAGTTGGAAATGAGAAATTAAAATTATATTTGTAAATTAAATGAAGAGAGGTAAGACATTTTGTTTTTGATCTATAATGAAAAATATTTTTAATACTATTGAAAATTAAATCATTTTTAATACTATTGAAAATTAAGTTGTAGATATCTTTGATGTTCTTGCAATTTAGAAGGATAGGTGTGAAACTAAGTTAAAATTCATGGGGTTGATATGGATGATTGCGTACTTTTGTCACCTTGCTTACTCATCTCTATGGTCTACTAAAGGATAAGTACTAGTGGTATATAAAATATCTTAGAAAATTGGTTGATAAGGATGCTCAAGTTCTACTATCAATGCCCTTGTTTATTAG
The DNA here is from genome assembly GCA_007258455.2 of Sequoia sempervirens. Taxonomy (NCBI): domain Eukaryota; kingdom Viridiplantae; phylum Streptophyta; class Pinopsida; order Cupressales; family Cupressaceae; genus Sequoia; species Sequoia sempervirens. The sequence goes on along the minus strand of VDFB02338372.1, from coordinate 7,239,348 downwards.
TTTTAGAGCTTTGCAAGTGAAACATCCTAGATGATTCTAATATAACTATTGAATCCTTTTAATGTTCCAAAAAATTTAAAAAATCTACAAATAAGTGCTCCTTGTAGTGACGTGATCTAAGATTTGCTTATTTCCACCTAACATTTAAATGTTCCCATGAATGTCTTTAAATTCCAAGACATCAAATAGTTGCACAAAAATATTTTTATTTAAGAGCTTATTTTATTTTACTTCATTGTTAATTGAAGAATTATTTTATAAGTACATAAGTTATTCTATAATCATTTTCCTTTGTTGGAGAGTTGTTTTTATTTACTTACAAGATATTTATAGTTACAATTTTTTTTAAATACATGATTATATTTATGTGTACAATCAAATCCATGCCTTGTTATCATTGTATAAAACCTTTCAACATAACTAGTAAATATTTTTTTATTATGGATAAAAGTGAGTTTTTTAGAAGGGCCCAAATCCTTATACAAACACAAAATAGAAATCCCAAATGAAACAATTTTATAAAAAGGTAATGGGAGACAAAGTTGTGGCAAGACAACACACCAATAGCTACACTAGTAGAAAAGTATCAAAAACTACATCAAGGTCTTCTAGTTGGGGCATAGGAGAAGACCCATCCTCCAAAGATTTAGAAGCATTAGAATCAAAAGTTAGATGGGAGCGAGGGGCATTTTGCCACCAAGAAGATGAGTCCAAAACCTTTTGGTAAATATAAGGGCAATCTAAAATAGGAAAGCACCATCTACAATTGAAGGGGAGACCCTCATAATTGAGAGACTAAGTTCAATTCTACAATCTACAAGACTATGTACCCAAGAATAGCCTTGGAAATGTCAATGTCCACCAAGATATGGTCATAGGATAATGGACATAGTTTGAAGTAGAGTTGACCTTTAAAAAATGACCTATAGTGTTATCAATAGCCTCAAAATAAGATTCATGCCAAAAGTGGAAGAAAATTGGACATCCTGATCCAAACCAACATGATATTGAGAAAATTCATTAAGAGGGTTGAGAGAGGGAAACCAAGGCTTGAGCAAAAGAGAGTGTTGGCCCCATATCCAAAGCTTTTCATCCATCACCACATCCTCGTTAAAGGTTGAATCAAAGGATGCAATAATTAACCCCTTAGCAAGAGATTAAGCTCAATTATGCCCCCAAAGAGAGGCTTTTGGTTCTCCAAAATGCATTTATACAAATCAAGGTGATAAGACCATAGTTGGCTAAATCTACAAATCAAACCTCTTTTCCGAAAATATTCCTCATTATAAATCACATCATATTCGAGGAACACAAGGGAGGATTGAGCATAATGAAGAGGCACAACCTTGTCATGCAAACTAGGGTGACATAGTCATATGGCTTGTAGTTCTACCAATAGCCATTATGAATGAACAAGGGGCAACACCCAAACCTAGCGCAAGGCATACACCATGAATAGTTTGTACTTGTCCCAACCATACCAATCATAGCCACATACGAAACAAGGGATTCACAAATCTTAAATCTTGTCCCAACTAAGGAAACAACATTGTCAACAATGGGTGACGAGAGCAATAAAAGGTCTACATGAAAGGCAAAACATAACACAAGGCCCTTAATGCCCACAACATCCACAAAACCAAACACATGAGAACATAAATCATCCCCACACCACAAAACATGCAAAAGGAGAGATGGCACATCAACATTCTAACCAATTAAAAAGGAACCATTGATGAAGAAATGTATAGGGATGGATTATCAACCGCCACAACAATCAATGCAAAACCACCAACACCTACAATGACACTATACATAACATTGATAACATGCACATAACTAATAAATACTAGTTTTTAAATTCTCAAATAAAGATATAAAACGTAAACCAATAATAAATCATAATATGAAAAAAAAAAATTAAAATTGAAGAAAAGTAAAACAGTTTTTTTTTAAAAATACCTTATATATAACATTCCGTCCAAATAAATCCAAATGGAATATTGGGTACGCAAATTTCGCCAAGACATTAATTTGAAATGCATGCAAGAAGATGCAACCGTATTTATAGAATAGATGATAATCGTAGAGAAGATACCCAAAGGTGAAAATATTATTTTATAGAAAGTGATTTTTTACGCAACATTTAAAACGTATTAACGAGATTCTTTGACGGTACTGCAGTCCTGACGTAGAATACTAAAATCTGTCATTAAAAAAATACTTTGAACAGAAAAAAAAAATTGTATTTTCAAAATTATAAACTAATGTTAAAAGGACCAAGACATTACTAGAAATAAGAGAATGTGAAGAGACATGTTCCTAGGTGAAAAATAGATACACGGTCAAATATTACCTAAAAAGGGGTGTGTACATTTTCCTCGTCCCCACAATTGAACCTATATCCTTAGGAATTAACTTTAATTTAAGGTCCGTTATTCTTTCCATTTTAACACACTTCTACGCATTACCCTCAATTCGTGTATGGCATGCAAGCAAGCTAAACCATGGACCTTTTACAATTATATATATTTTATATTACAGCTGTCCGACAGACTCCATTCTTTGCCATGACAGAAAGATAAGAATGTAATAAAACTAAATACTATAATCACATGTGGGGCAGGATTTCATTGGACTTACATGTTGTATTTTAATGGTCAATTCTTGTGCGTGCAAGGGAAACAAAACACAGTGGTAGAGGCCTTTGCATTGTGAAAACAAAACAATAATCATTTTTTGATCATAGTCATCTGCCTCAATTGGAGACACCATTCAAAAACTAGTGCTACAACAGTCATCATTGCTACAATTTATACACGCATTAACTCCTCTCTCTCTTGTATGGCAGATGTGTGGATGCTGATTCTTCATCCTCTAGCCATAGATATATACATGATCGGCCAGGGCAACCTGCAATGCAATGGCATTTTAAGTCAATATGCTAAGCAGAAGTTTAAAGAAGTGTGGGATCCTCATCTTTTGGCCCTCTTCCTTGACTTTGAAGGTGTTGAGTCATCTGCTTTTTTTGCATGCTTTGGAGGCCTTCCAACCCCTCTTTTCAGAGGAGGTGGATCTGATTCCTGCTCCTCTTGTTCCTTCTTCAGTGCCCTGCTTCCTTGGACAATGTTGCCAAATGGCTTTTTGGGTTCATCATTGCTCTTTTGGGAACTGTCCCTCTTGGCTTCATTGTTGACAGCCTTCCTAGGATCCTTGTCAGTGCCAGTGATCCTTTTGGGTTGAAAGTTGCTTTGATAGCTCTTCACAATGTTGTCTCTCACTTTCTTCCCCTGTCCTTCTGCTACAATCCTTGACCCATCTTTTAACTTTTTTATATTCGTTGCTGCTTCAGATTTCTGTGGTGTCTCTGCATCAGGCTTGGGTTTTGGTTTTGGAGGTGCAGAGGAAGCTACATCTGTGGCATCCTTGGGTTCTTCGAGCTTATTGTTTTCTTGCTTTGTCTCGTTGGTGTCCTCATCTTTGGCAGATGGGAATTGTTCGTAGTTCAATCTTGCAGATCTAGGTAGCCCTGTAGTAGTAGTTGCTCTGCCCCCACTTGCTAACCTTGTATTCCTCCTTTTGCCAGTGGAAGTGGGATTGAACTTGCTTGCATTTGAATTGGGCTCTGAGGGTTTTCTGGGCTCTCTCTTCCTTGTGGATGGGCCTTCCTGCTTTAGCAAAGCCTCTGTCTTGAATATGGTTTCCATCTCCTTCGTTGCAAGCTGTCTAAGAACCCAGGCAGCTCCATACTCCTGAGAGGATTTGGGGTAGTACACCAGTGCATTGTTGAAAATCAGCAGCAAATCGCGGAAGAATTCAAGGCTGCCAGAGTAGGTTCCTTCCTCTAACCTTGCCCTTATCATTCCCAAATCCATGTGCCTTCTGATCATGTTTCTGTATTGCTGCTTGCTCTGCAAAACAATCATAAGGATAGTGTTATGAAAGATGAAGTACTAGATATAATTACTGCTGCCAACTTCAAATTATTTGTTTATAAAAGATACATGCAATGTTATGAAAAAAATCTAGTGTTCATTAAATACTGGCATCACTAAATTGAACAATGAAATCTTCAACCGAACGAAAACAACAACCGGAATGTGCATCCGTTCATTATCTAGGTCTAGATTGATCTAGCGGCCGATATTATCGGGCGTCATAGTCAGATAGATGAAAACCACCATATTGAGTTGTACGGTGGAGATGTTGTCTAGTAGATCTTTGGGATCAAGGGGTAACGTAAAGACCAGTTGCTTTGTTCAAAGTGAGGATGTTCTTGTGCTATAGAGGAAACAATTGGCACGTTTTAAACGGAGCAATTGTTTGGTAGTATATTTTTCCTAATTAATTAATTAATGATGTGGAGTCACACCCTTTTAATCTTTGTTTCTACCCCCATTGTTTTCAAAAGAAGTTGAACACAAATACTTTCAACCAAAATTAGTGGTCCTTGTAAACTTCTAGTTTAGTGGTTAAGGCGAAGACCACAACTACTTGCTCTCCTAGTTTAGTGGTAAAGGTGAAAACAACTTAAAAGTTAGGATATAATTACAAGGTGAATTCTTCGGAATAAAAGGTGAGCAATTGATGGCAAGGCGGAATAAACACCTAGTGATAGAAGGTAGAGAGTAATCGTGCATGGATTTGATTTAACCTATAAGGCGGAGTCATAATTTAAAGAGATACGGTTTAATTGGAAGGTAGGGGTGGGTGTCTAATGGGCCATAGCTAAAGTGGAATTGAATACCCAATCAAACATGACGGCAAATATATTATATATAGAGCTCGTCCGCGTTTTACGAATAAAGAAGAGTAGTTTAAACGTAGAGTAAAAACGGTTGGGCGATTATTTCAAAAATAATGGGTGAATAAACGTTTAGCCGTAGAAAATAGGGCAAAATCCTTAACGAATGTAATATCATTTCATTTAAGGGCGGAAAAAGAAAACTGATTCTACGAGTAAGTTTGAATATTTTAAATAAGAAATTAATAGGGAAAAATCCTTATCAAATGTAATGTCATTTCATTTTTTTAAGAAGGAAACTAATTCTAAGAGTAAGTTTGAATATTTTAAATAAGAAATTAATAGGGCAAAATCCTTATCAGATGTAATGTCATTTCATTTGAAGGGCGGAAAAAGCAATCTAATTCTAAGAGTAAGTTTTGAATATTTAAATATTAAATTAAATTCTCGATAAGTCAAATGGGCCCTACCAATGAGACAAGCACCTCTAAGTCAAAGAAATTGAGGTTAATGGGAAGCGAATAGTTGTATGGGGAAAGTGCAATCACACGGGCGATCATTAGAAAATATTATGTAATCTTCTTCAAGACAAGGAGGGGAATTATCTTGAAGGATTCATTTTCCTTCCTAATTGTATGGTAGAATTGTGGTTCAAAGATTAAAAAGGTAAAAGAGCAACCTGGCGGCTTGTTGAGTGAAAACATGTGCATTCCACATAAAAGATATAAGAAAAAAAGAAACAAGGAGAGAAAACATAAAAAAGAAAAGCAACCTGGCTTTCAAGTCTATGCTTGAAGAGAGGTCCAAACTTGTGACTAGAGAGGGACCTTAAGCACTCCAACAAAGGTAACAATTTCCCAGGAACCTTGGGCTCCCTCCTGTTCCTTCTGCTCATAGGAGAAGTCTCAATCTCCTCAGCCCTCTCCCCTTCCATGTGACTGTCCCCTGAAGACCTGGCGGACATGTAATCTTCATGGCTGCTACTCAAACCCTTGCCGCTCTCTCGGGGCGGCAACACAGAGCTTAACACATCGCTGTCCACAACCCGTTTGTCTTCTTCCATGGACTCGCCGCTGCCTTCTTCTTCAGAGCTCTCGGAACGAACAACCGAACCCTTGTTGCCCTGCTGATTTCTTCTCCTTCTGAAGCTTTTCTCAGACGCATTCGTGTCCACGGTCTGCAAGCCCGAGTTTTCCGTGCACCCATCGATGTCATGATGGGCCGCAGGCGTAGCGTGCGCATCCTCGGGCGTGTGCTTGGGAAGCTCTGCTTCTGAATCTATGGCGGCCTTCGGATGGTGAGGAAAACCAGCCCAGGCGTTGGCCCTGGGCCGCCTCGACCGTTGCTTGGACCGCAAATTGGCCCTCTTGGACTCCACAAAATCGTGCAAAGGCTTCCTGTTCTCCTCATCCGCCAATGTCTCAGAGCTGCCATAGAATGAATCCAGCGGAGATGTCGGGTGATGAACAGGAGGAGGAGGAGGAACTGCAGGGAGGGGATTTGGGGCCACCTGGGCCTCCTGCGGATTCGAACCTGCCACCTCCGCTCGATCTGGATCCGCGGCAGCTGAGGCAGAAGGAGCTGTTGCTCGTTCCTCCGCGCTTGTCTCGCGGACAGGTGATGGATTCGATTCCCGATCTCGCACCCCTCCTGCGTTCTGAATTCCGTCAGCCTTATCAACTATCCTTGCAGTGTCGGTGGTGCCTTCACGGTTCCTCTCAGGCATCCCACACGCGGCCATCTGTGCGCCATCCGCTACCTCGGTAAAGCTTCCCGCGGAGGATCGATCCTTGGACCTCTCCGAACACGCCTTCGAACCCCCTCCCTTTCCACCACCGCTCTTTCCGCTCTCACCCTGCAGCCTCTCCAGCCTCGATCGCAGAGACCTGCAAAACACCCAAGGTCAGACGTATACACACAATATATACATCACAGCCATGGCATATACACACAGCACGCACCCAATTGAGTCATCCGAGCGCTGCAGCTCCCTCCGTAACTGCGCAACCCTGAGGCGCCGCAGCTCCTCCAACCACGACGTCCCGCTACACCTGCCATTCATTCAAAACGTGATTTAAAATCGAAAAAACATAAAGAGCCAAAATATCATGTCATAAATTGATCGCGCCCAACTTACTCGAATCGCCCCTGCAACGCATCGTACTTGGCCTTACAAGCCTGCACAAAACACACACACACACAGAATCAGTGACTCGTCAAAAACACGCCTCCTCCGCCGAAACTCAACCATAAAATGCGACGCACCTCTGGAGAAAAGAAAAGGTATGGAAGCCTGGCTTGCAGTTGTTTGGATACCAACTCCCAATTCTGCGTTCCGTATCTCTCCACTGCGCTTCCCAACAACAATTCCTCGCATGTCCCCCACTTCATATTTTTCTCCATCGCCTCTCCTCCTCCTTTCTGCCCATTACTCAACTTCATCTCATCACTACGCCACGTATTTTCTACGCAATCGAAACAAACAATCCCAGTCCCAATCTCAATCCCACCAATTTGTTCAAAACTCCCTGGACAGACCAGATCTAACCCCACCTCACCTCCCTTCCTTTCCTCAACCCCACATCCTCCACATCATCATCCATATAAACACATGATACCATATAATCATGATAAAACTCACCTCATCTAGCCAAGAACCCAACATGGGTGGTTACACTAATTGGTTCGTTAAAAATGAAAAACAACAAAAGAATAAACCCTATGCATTTATATTCCTCTACATTTCAAAATTTATTAGAGAAAATGAAAAACCACCTGAGACCCCTTAAACCGCCAATCTCCCATTCCCCGATAGGGCAATGGAGAAACAGGTGGAGAAGAATCAAATGGAAATAATACAAGGCCGGTTCGCCGCTTTAATATATTCACCTTCCCTTCCCTTCCCTTCCCTACCCTTTTCCTTCCCACTCCCCACGCCACGCCACAAGAAAACCCAAATATTATTTTAATCGCCACTCCTTTTTCTCTCTCTCTTGTGAACGAGTTTGAATTCCTTCTCTTCCCTAACGATTTTGTATGCCTCGTTCCTAATTAGATCTTGTGTTCCGCCGAATTTTATTTATTTTTTTAATTTTATTTTATTCTTTATTTAATTAAAGAAAATTGAGAATAGTGAAAGGGGGCGGGTTTTGTTGTACGATCTTTGAGTTTTCCCTGTTTTTACTTTTTCTGCCGCTCCCACCTTCCCTTAATTTTCTCGTTCCACCCACGATAAATAAGAAGTGTTTTTGGGAAGCATTTATTTATTTTGGCTCCAAGTGCAAGCCGTATCATATTCATTGCCGTTTTGTACCCAAAATTGGATCGGATTATTCAACGGAGGATTCCGCCCGGACATTATAAGGCCTTTAGCTCAATCATCATTCCCCTGGTTTCTAAAGTGGTAATTAATGAACAATTCTTTATTCAAGTACCTAATTTTTTCTAACATAATTTATTCTAGCAATCACACAATGGGTATTAGGATGATGATTGTATTTGTTCAGTTCAGTATTTTTGGTATATAATGAGGTAATGAGGTCAATTGTAAGGTCATTAAGCAAGTGGCATTATGTGTGATCTATACTTTCATAGATGGGTGGCATCTTCAAATTGATTGTTTTTTTTTTTGCAAACAAAAATGTCGTATGGATGTATCGTGAGTCGAGATCCTTGCAATCAATCATAAATGTGTCTTTTAAGTTCATGTGGTTATAGTCTAAAGGGTGATAGCAGCATAGGCATGTTGAAGGATAGAAGTAGAATTGTTTATAGTACTAGATTATTGGTAATTTGGAAATGTGTACTAGAAACCTTCAACTAGGAATGCTCATTACACCCAAAAATCAAATTAAAAGATAATACAAATAAGAAGTCACTTGTGATCGCAGAACAAAGACAGTTTATATGAGGCTATATATAGGAGGATTTTTTGTTCAAGCAAAGAAATTTTATATTTCACCCATAAATTGATTGAAGAAAATTGGTGGCTTAGTTTCTTTCATAAGGAATGTGGATCCACTGTGAGACTTTAATTTTATTTTTTAGCAAATTATTTGGATGTTTGCAAACACTAAATATCATAAGTTACAATGATAAAGAAAAGTGAAACAATCACTAATATTGGAGGCCATACAAATGAGCTAAACATGTATGACTTAAAAATTGAGTTTAGATAGCAATATCCTTAAGAAAAATTTATATAAATTACATATATTTATGTCAAGTAATATCTTGCATATAACAACAACAAGAAGATTTGATCCATTTGTAAAGATTGTGAAGCTCGTTATAAGAGGATACACAATTTGAAGAGCAATAATTTTTAATTAAAATTTTAAGAGATGGTTGAAAGTGTGTGTTAGTTGATATCTTTACATATGTTCCATAATCTGGTTTGGTAATTAACAACAATACACATGATCCAATTGTAAAGACATGTAAAGAAAAAATAATTTCTCTATCTAACTCTATATCTTTGTATCCCCCCTTTATGTATGTGTTCTCTATCTCTTTCATGCTCACTCTCACTCTCTTTCTCTCCCTCTCTCTATCTCTCTTTTGATCTCTCTCATTAATTTAAATGATATATTAAAATAATCATATATTTTATTATATTTATATATAATAATTTATACTATATAGAACTATAATTTAAATGTTTATGTTAAATAAATATATAGCTAAATAACAAATATATATTCAAACTTGTGCGAGGTAAAATTTATTAGAACAACAATGCTTCAATTTAAACCAATAGGTTTGATTTTTCTTCCTAATGTTACCATTTTCTTTCTTTTTCTCATCCTTAGAGGGTCATAAACAATTAAGAAAATCCTAGATAAACATAATGGGTAAGTGCACCAAGATGGTTCCCAAAAAAGGGGCTTAAGTGGCCACTTTTTTTTCTGAAATCAAGAAATACT
>VDFB02338372.1:7166435-7229579 GCA_007258455.2 Sequoia sempervirens | reverse complement strand
GAGTCAACTTCTAATTTATATAGAAATAATGAAAAATTTAATTAATTTTTCTGATTATCAATTTTATTTTATTTTAGAAAAAATCAATAATAAAAATCTTAGTATTTTGATATATATATATGGCAAATGGTTAGCGTTCCCCTTGAGATTCCTAACATAGACTAACCGCCTCTTGATCGGTTAATTTTGGCGGTTGTATCAGATCGACTTTTTGGTGCTACAACAATGTGGGGCCGACATATATATATATATATATATATTTCATTTTTAATGATTTTTAATTTAGTGACTACTTCTTAATGTTTGTTAAATTCAATTATATTTTTTATATATGTTTTAAATATTGGAATATTTTTTATTATGAGGTGCCTAGATTTATAGGTGAAATTTTTGTGTCTAATATTTTAACACTAAATAACCTTTTTTTTTAGTAAATTTCAAAATAGTGATAGAAATTCTATTTTGATTGTAATTATACAAATTGTATTGTAGTCTATGGATATGATTTATTTTTCTTTGTATGTATCTTTGTTGTTTTTTTTTTTATATATATTGAACTAAGCTGAAAAAAGAAGATTACAAATAGAATAAAAAACAGTTCAAAAAGAAGACTATAAAAGAAATGAAGACACAAGACTCAACAACTTTGTATGTATCTTATGTTTAGCAAAGATTGTATTAGTAATTTAAATTCACATGTAAAATCTAATATTTTCATCCAAACAAAAACAAAACTATTTCACAAATAAAATAAATTACAAGACAAATACTATTATACCAGACTTGTTTAAAAATAAATAAGTAAAAAGTGAAAGCTATAATGCCCATAGAATTTTGTACCTTCATTGTGCCATGTAATTTTTGTATTGGATATTTATATAATATTCAATGATGTTTTGAGTGCTACTTAGATAATTGATATTTATATTTGGATATATTAGCATATATATGTTATTATATTTACGATTAATTTTGCATATTTTTTTAGCTTCACTATTTTTATTTAAATGATATGTAAGTTAGGTTAAATTTGTGATTTTTTATCTATTATTTTAATAAATGATTAAATTGCATATAGTTGTATCATTATGATGAATGTCTAATATAATATTATGATTAAAATATGAAATTTATATGTAAATTGGTGAAGTTTACTATGCTTTGGCTATTGTTACATATTAGACAAGTATGTGTAATATTTTCAAGACTTGACTTTCTAGAAAAGTCAAAGTAAAATCTCAATGGTGGTTAATTCCAAAGATGATAGACATGGTGTGTTTGACATTATAAACCCACCTTGATTCGTATAGAATAATACACCATGCGATGTTGAAACCTAAAAAAATAATATATGAATTTTTCATGATTCTAGATCCCCTTATGTGATAGACCTAGATATGCATTCTTTTTGGTGATCTTAATTAGCTTCATTTATGTATTTTACTTGATATATACAAAAAGGAATTAATTAGGATTTTTGAACCAAGATATGCTTCATGAATTATTTATTTGAAAACGTCAAAATAATTATATTAGAAAATTGAAATTTATTTGAGAAATATTATATTTCTCAACTCTAATATAGCTATTTGGAAATATCTATTTTGGGTTTGAAATATGAAATGGAAAAGATGGTTTTTTAATTTTGTTTTCAAGTTTTCTTCTATTTCAAAAGTGTTATGTTATTACCATAATATGCATCTTTCTTGGAAAGAAACTTAGAGAGAGAACAAAAAAAAGGAGTTCTAAAATGCTAGCATCCATTAGAGAAGAAAGGTTGATTGCATAGAGCTTGGATTGGTCATAAAAAATGTTGGTTTTCTTGTGGATTTGAGAAACATGCAACTATGTTGTTTGTCATCACTTGAGGTTTTTTATTGTTAGTTTATTTATAAATGAATAGAAATTTAAATAAAATATCTTAAAATCTTGATGCATGAACTAGTGTTATTTTATTGGTACATTTGATTATTCCTTTTTTTGGGTTGTGGATTAGAACTCATCTTGATTAAAAATAAATAGATTTTTTAGTTATAGTCTATTTTAAAATTTGAAAAAAATAATTCTTATATCCAAAACCTTATATTTTTGCCTAAAAAATCCATATGATTGTATATTCGCATTGTTACGTGAATTGAGGACAAGAGGGTATGGTTAGAATTTTAAGACTTTATTTATTTATTTTAATTTAATGAAAATTTGAAGGATCTATCAATAGAAGAGCATGGATATTTGGGGGAAAAAAACAATCTCACATTTTTTTTTTGAAATTTAAAACCTTTGAAATAAAATAATATTGTGGAAATATGAGTTTTTCCATAGAATTAATGTGTTCTTTCCTTGGAATGTTGGTCATTTGTTCAAATGCACTTTCATTCCTTATAAGAGTTAATTGTGTAAGTTGGTGGCCTTAGAAGGTATGATAAGAATGACTGGGACATTAAGGATAGGAGTGGATTGTTTGACTATACAATACATAATGCTTGGAATAGGTTGTGTTGTATAAAAATGAGAAATAAAAGATTAAGTTATGCATTAGATAATGTCTAAAATATGTTGTGTTATATAATAATAATAAACACAAGATTAAATTATTTATTACATAATGCTTCAAAAAGGTTATATTTTATTGTGGAAATAAAAATGTAGATGATAAAACAAGGATTCAAATAATAATCTTAAACCCTATTGTGCAACTCTAATTATCTTAATAAGATACAACAATGATAAAAAAAAAAATGATCTCTCATCCACAACCTCTTATTACACACACACACACACACACACACAAAGTTTGTGTGGTTGTGCTCAAGATATGTGAAGGAAGTATATATTTACTCTTCAAAATAGTAGTGTGACTTTGAGTTGGAGAAACTCGATTATTTTGGCTTGACAATAGTTTAATTTATATATTTCCAAGATGGATGATCTAGAGGTGGAATTTGATTTGAAAATCAACTATTGAGATTGGTTAAGAGAATTGGAGGAAGGAGAAGCCTCCAAGTGACACCATGTGATTGGTGGACTTGGAGAGGGGATTAAATGAGATGATTTAGAGGGCTAGGATTACTTTATTTTGATCAAATGGTGGACATTGAACCTTATCATACATGTATGAGAAGGACCATGGGGAAGAGTGATATAAAAAGTGTCATCTCACACATGTGTGAGGATCTAATAGGGATGTGGGTTTTGGCAAGTGAGGGATCTCATACATGTGTGAGACTCACATGCCTAGAATGGATGGTGAGGAGTTTCTAAGATAAATGAATGGTCATTTTTTTGTTGGAGGATGTGACAAGTGATTAATTAGATTAATCATACTTAAGAATGTGCAAAGAAATAATTAGCTACTTGATTTTAATAAACTAATAATTTGAGGTGGAAAATGATGAATTAAATGAATAATATATATTTATTTAATCTTTAGAAAAACATATTAAGGATGAACTTAATTAATTAAATAATTGTGAATTTATTTAATTAAGGGTGAACTATAGAGGAAAGGGGAGATAAAGGATAAATTAATTAATTAAAGAGTTTGGATTTATCTAATTAATTATTAGAAGATGATTGGGAAGATTAATTAAATAACTAGTCTTATGTAATTAATACTAGAAGGGGTAGTGGAGTCAAGAAAAATGAACAAGAGAAATAACATAAAGATTGAAAGCTTGCAAATGGAACCTTTTACCTTGTTCTCTATTTTCTCCTCTGATTGAGCTAGAAGAAGAGTTGCACCCAACACTCTCTTTATTTTCTCCTATGATGTATGGAATGTGTTTACTTATAAAACTAGTAGCATGATAGTGTAATGAGAGATCAAATAGATAGCTTAAGGATATGATGAATATGGATTAGATAGAAAAAATAACATAAGGCTATGGTGATGATGGATTCAACAGAAATTTGGACTGCATAAGGGTATGAAAATAAAATATTACTCAAATGGGATGATGGGCCTCTAATTTAGAGAATTTCCAAGAGAGAAATCAAGGGCTAAAGTTCTAATCATGTGGCAAGTGTCACATGAGGGATAAGGGCTAGGTTTAGGAGGTGCATTTGGGCATATCCTTATATGAATGGTTGAGATTATGATATGTAGTATGAAATGGATGGCTAAGATACAAAGCTAATTTGAATTTTATGGTAATTGTCTAGGTTCAATAAATCTTGGCAAGGTCTTAATCATGCGAATTTTAATAATTAATTAAATAATAATATAATTATTTAATTAATTATTGGAGAAGGATGACGTGGAAGGATAAATTAAGTAAATAAAAAATAAATATTTATTTGAGTAAAGTGGGTCAAGGTTAGTAGCAAGGTTCAGAAAAAAATAAGGGATACTTTAGATATTGCACTAGATGGATTTATGGGATTACATGGATTAGGATTTGTGTGCATTTGTATAGAGTAATTTAGGAGGATATAGAATGTGGGGGATTTTGGATAGGTAGATTGGAGTTGATTGTATTTAGGGTAGTCAGATTCTTGGAACTAGTGGCATGGGAGAATGAAGGCTATAGACAAGGACTAGATGATGGAGAGATTGCTTAGTTATGGGATAGGAGGAGTAGTGTGGTGATGGACACTTACAAAAAGTGTGAGTATAAAGAGTATAATAGGAGGCGACTTTCCATAAAATAGATGAAGAAGATGGGAGGTATGATGGGTTAGTGAGTGAGATTTGAGGGTGTGATATCCAAGGACTATGTGCATGGTAGGGATTACATGTTAGAGATGATGGATTGATGTTTCAAGGTAGTCATAAGCCATGGGAATTTATGAGAAGGCACCAAGGGCAAGGGAAATATATAATTCTAGGGGTGATTCATAAGTTCAACCACACATGTATTCATAAGTGCTAGGAAAGTGTGTAACCTGTGTAAGGAGAATTTCTAAGGTAGGTATAGGTGCTAGGAAACTACAACACCTATGCAAGGAGAATTTATAAGGTAGTCAAAAGTAGTACATAAGAATGGTCCATGTGCAAGATGTAGAGATTTTAAGAGATCATGCATAATTGCTAGAGAAATGGGGCATATTGAAAGGAAGATTGGAAATCATGCACAAGAATTAGGGAAGTGTGGCACCTATACAAAGTAAAATCAAAATGCATGCATAGGTACTAGTGTGGTGCTTATACAATATACAATTATAAATTAGACATAGGTGCTAGGGAAGTGTAGCACCTATACAAAGTACTTGACATGTAACCTATGGATTGGAGATTGTCAAAGGAGGTCAGAAGATTTTTTAGGCCGAAGGAACTTATCTGAGAGGCAAAGATCAAACACAACTAGGGAGACTAGTTCTTTTATTTTGATTCTATAATGATTAGGGTTTATAGATCCTCAGTTTCTCCACATGTGCTTCCTAGGTCTATGCCAAAAAATTTTGCATGTCTAGAGCACATATGGCAATTGAATGAGTCTATCGAGACTCATTTCAGAAACTACAAGAAACATGTCATCCTCCCCTCTAAAATTGTGTTTTCATACTTTTAATTTATACATCAAGAGAGGGATTGGAGTTTTTGAACAAGTTTCTCCATATAGGATTAGAGTAGGCAAGATCAAGAGATGTGATCCAAAGCATTTCATCCATGATTACAGAAAAATATTCAAGTTGGAAGCATTCTTGCATAAGCCTGACAATGTTGAAGATTTGATCAGGAATTGCTCCACGGAGAAAGAGGCCATGCCACACAGAGAAGAGCACTATGGAACAAAATTCAAATTTTTAATAAAAGGAAGCAAGTTGACCCCTCTTTTAAAGGCTCATATCTTGAGATTAAATACCCCATAATAAGGACTATGATAATGTTGGATAATACTAACAATTTTCTAACCAATGCGCATGTTCGATCAACAAGTGTTCTTGGCCCTTCTACTTCTCAAGAGGGTATACCACAAAGTCCACAAAAAATTACCCCTTTGCAACAAATAGCTCCTATTGCAGGACCTTTGGTAGATTATCCTATAGGCCCTAATGAAATGTTGGGTGATATTGATACAGTATAGGTAATGCATCCCTTGCTAGGGTGATAATTGAAAGACCCTTAGATGATAGATTGCTCATTAATTTTGAAATTGGCAGGTAGATAGTGGATGAAATAAGGGCTTAGGTTTGCTTAGAGTTTATGTAGGATGACCGGTTCATCACTACAAAGGAGTTTAAATATTTTTTCCTTAAGAATACTGGAGAAGAGATGCAACAGAAAATGCAAGATAAAAACCTTACAAAAGAAAAGAAAAGGAAATAATTACAGAATTATGGATTAATGTGACTACAAAAATGGAGTCTATGACTCTTCAAAGAGGATCTAGTAAGGAATTATGGATGTCTACTCTTACTACGATGGGATATTTCATTTTCCATTGAGTTTGACACTATCAAGAGATAGTGAGGAAATTACCCTATTTTGCAATTATAAGAGCTAGTTGATGCTCTCTATTTTGGGTCAAGATTCAACCCAAGGCATGAGACCTTGGCTATATGGTCTATTTTTCATGAAACCAATAAAACCCAAGTAATAATGACCCAAGTGAGCTCACTATAAATTTGATATTCAAAAGACTAGGGGATACAAGTGTCATCGAAGCAACCTCCCTCACTTCCAACACAACTCTATTTATTGAAGTAGTAGTGAAAAAGTTGCAAGGAGACTTAGACATAGCCAATGCCACAAATTTGAAATTGCAAGAATAATTGAATGTGGTTACATGAATATTTCCTCCTCTACAACTAGCTATTAAAGATAAGGAATGACAAGGAAAGGATACTTTAGCCCTTGGAGTTAAGGATCTAAGAGAGAAGCTCTAGAAGAGTAGAGAAGAGGCAAGAATGGATGAGGGAGCAATTAAGAAAGTGTCAGACCTAGTATGCAATATTTTGGGCCACAATTTTTAAAACATTTTGAGTCAGGTTGATAAGGTTTGAGACAGTTACAAAACTTTGAAGGATGCATTCACCAACCATGCTCAAGTAGGAGTTAGTTGAAGTGTTTTCAATTTAGTTGGGCCTCAAGAGTTGTATTATTGAGAATTATTGAAAAAGACTAATTTTTATTATAATTTTGTGTTTGATATTATTTCTAAGTCATATTCTTTAGATGGCATCATTCACCATTATAATAAGTATAAATCACTTATAAGGAAGGATTTATATATTTTTTAGGGATTTTAAGAGTTTCATATGCCTCCTATATTGAATAATGAAGGAGAAATAAATCCTTGCAAGGAGTGGAGAGAATATTTTGCTAATATTATCTCTCCTATATATTTAAAAATAAACAAGGGTGGTGAAATAAATAAGGGTGGTGAGATGGACATGTAGATAAAATAAACCATAGTATGGATACGCTCTCCAAGCTCGAATATACTATGGTAGGCTTCAATAACATGGTTCTGGTGTTAATAAATGATGAACACAAAAATCATATGGTTAGGGTGAACCAATTTATCCCACTCAGAAGTGGCATATCATGAAAGCAGGATGAAGATAAAGAGAAGAATGGTGCAAAAATTTGAGTTGCTTTTCAATCGGTCATCACCAAATAGCATAAGTGCAATATGAACATGTCATAAAAGGAATGTCAGATGTGTTATATCAGCCTTAAAGAAGAAATTTTTATCACATAAAATCCATCCACAAGTATAAGTGCTCTAAAATATCTCCAACTAATTTTGCAGTGGCTTCCTCATGTATAAATGTATTTTATCTTTTATAAAGGTGTCACCACTTAAATTTTGTCTTTAGTGTGATAAGCTTCAAAATAAGGTTTTTTTCTTGTTGTTCCCTTAATTTTATAAAAGGGAATTCTAAGCCTTTTTCTAGCATTTGAGTCCTAACGTTTTGAGTAAATATTTGTATATAATTAGTCTTGTATAGTCAGGTCTTGTGAAGTTTCAGAAAAAGGATGATATATTTTTTCTCTGTAATAGCAACAAACAACTCAATCTTGCTATTTATATAAAACATGTCATACTATTGGTGTCTCCATACTGTAATACAATGTCTTTTGAATCTTAATAATCAAAGATCATTCAAGGTTCTCTTTGTACATTTTAAAATAAATGTTTAATTGTTGGATTCTATTCATGTAATAGATTAAAATTGCTTTGAGTTGAATCATTTAAGATGTTGTGGTTGTAGTAGGGATATTAATGAAGATTAGCAGTATTGTCTATTTGACAGATTCTCATTGTAATGAAATGAGATTATAAAAAACCATTGAGTTAGTTTTTATTTTTTTATTAGAGGAATTACTTCATTCTTGACTCTATAATGGATAAGGCACCGGTCAGATTAATTCATAGAATTCAAACCTAGGAAAAATCAACCTAAATTTTAAACTTATCTTTTACTCTTTTTTGTTTATTCTCACTTTACACTATTAAAATATAGAGATATAGAGGGTTTTTAAGACGATTTAGCCAATCAAGCTCATCCTTTAAATTGTTAGTGTAAAATTTGTAATCTATTTCGACATCATTGAAAGTATTGTTGTAATTTGAGAATGATTTTTTGTAAATGGGAAACCACCTTGGTTTTGCAAAGCCTAAAGTGCAAAGGAGAACAATTATAAAATATGTCTCATGTTTTTTGGTCATTGATCTAGGGTTCTTAAGTATAGGATCTAGCTAATCCTCAAAGAAACTCAAGCAATTAGTTGGAAACACCAACACCTTTATATTATTATTTTTCATAGGTCTATTTTCCCTCAAATTATCGACATTTTTTTCTAGTCTTAATATCATTATTTTATTTTACTAATTTCCTTGTTTTATCTTTATCTCTAGGTGATTCAATATCAAAGAAATAATCTCCCAAAATTTCTTCACACAATAACACAAACTCTTTTCTTATTGCCTCTTTCTTTTTATGGAAGGGTCCACTAAATATATCCTTTGAATTAAATATTATTTCCTAAAATGGCATGGATGATGACTCTTGGTCTAGAAGGTTCACCTCTTCACAGGTCTTCTTAGTGTCGTGTCTTTTGGTAAATCATCATTAATTAGTTCATTAAAGAGTGTTAAGTTATAATATCTTCTTTAAATACTTCTATGGAGTGTATTGAAAGTCATATATAGTTGAACAATTCCTTTATATCTTTATTTCCTTCACTTTTTTTTCTTTGTTGAAGTTCTAAGTTTTTAAAAAATCTCCTTTTGTAGGCTTGCATTCCTACTCACCAAATCATTTAAATATTCCACACTAAAATTTAGAGGTTTCAATTTAGAAATTGGGGTTATTAATCATTCAAACCCTTCATTAATGGTGACCTTTATATTATAAAAATCTAGAGAATAATTTATTTATTTAGTTAGAAAATTAAATGGCTAAGTGCCACTACTTCTAGGCACTAGCTAATCACTCTTGATTCTATGTCATTCCCTATCCAACTCAACTAACTCTTCATACTTCATCAATTATTCTTCCATCAACATTAGATCTTATTTATATTTTCTAATTAGAGAAACTAATTCCTCTAATGTGTCACTTTATTGAGCGGTTCTCTATTTACATATTATCCAAACTCTTGGTAGCATCCATCATAGTTCACTCTAATGAGGCTTCCCTAGCCTTCTAAATCCTTTGTAGTATCTTTCATCTCTCTATTAAATTGGTTTCAATCTCCTTTATTCAACAATGTTCATCTCAATTGCTATCTCAATATCATGTTATCTTTATTGGTCATGGGTGTTTATGATTTGGAATTACATTAATCATTTTACTTATCTCCAATGTCTCAAATTATGCCTACCTCAATTTTTTACATATTTTCATGTTCCCCCCATTGCAATGGTCACTCCTAGGTGCCTAACCTCCCTCAAGGGTTGGGACCTAGTTTGGGCTATTGCACAACATCACCATTACTTCCTTATTTATAAGCACTTCTCCTTAAAATGTTTATCACAACAACACTCTCCCTAGGTTTAAGCCTCTCCTTACCACCAACAACTAGGTTCCAAACAATGGAACCAATTTTGACGAGAAATCATAGATTGAAGATTTGATATATTTTTATTTTATGTTATAGTTTATCCTAGTGTGATGGATAAGGAAGAAAATTAAAAATTGTGTAGTGGATTATAGATTAATTTAGTGGTATACAAAGTAAATAAAGTAAAATAAACATATACCTAAGAGCCATTTGAATAAATATATATCAAATATAAAAAACGCTCATATATTTATTATAATATAATATAATGCATAGTCATGCATCCATCATCAATCTCTCATTACATATTTTTCCTCTAATATAATGATCTCTCTATATTTCTCTAATATCTTATATGGAATATATGGTATATAATCTTGTATCTATGGTATATAATATTATATCCATTATATAACTTTATATGGTACATATATGTTCATCCTTACATATAGGGACGTGCCTATTCATATTCCTTCATTGTTGTGCCTCTTCGGTGTTGCCACAAAATATCCATAGGCACACACTAATATTTTATTCACTTTCAATAAATCTAATTGGTTTTCTTCTTATTTAGGAATGTGTTATCTTAAGTTATCAACATTTGGTGTCCTTGTGGGTTTTCACCAATGGCCTTTATTAGGTTGCCCTTTCACATTTTAAACCTAATGGGAGCATCATATCTCTATTCAAATGGGTGTTCCTAAGGGTTCCATATGGTTGGGTGGTGTTGACCATTATTGGGGCTATCTAGATAGATACAATTATTCTTCAAAGAGCATCATTATTTATTGTGATATGGTTAGACTTTCACTATAACATTTATGTGAAATGTGTAAATGGGGACTTATGTCACTCAATTTCTCAATTTTTATTAAATACATGAATCAAATTTACAATCCATTATGAATTATTCACATTTATGATGGAGGTTTCATAGTGTATTCTTTCATTTGTTATCATTTTTTTTAATATATAGTATGTTGAAATGGAATCTTATGATGTGCCTATCTTAGTTATGATGTGTAGAGGTAGTTTAATTTCATTTGATAATGATATATTAATGTTATCCTATGATTATGTTTTAGAATCATGAGTTTATGTTTAAATTCAACTCTTGTGACAAGTAAGATTCATCATGTATGTTATGTATTATACATGAGGTAAGTGGTATTCTAGAAAATAGTAGCATTTTGGGTTTAAATGAATCCTTGTCTTTGGTGAATTTAAATATGTTGATTTGATCCTTGAGCCATAAGTGCATATTTATTTTAATCTATGTTCAAACAACACTAGGATTGAGTTGGGTATGCCTCTTTAGCATATAACTTGTAATAGGATTGTTTTGTCCTAATCCCTACACTTTCCTTGGTTTGTGTGCAATCAATTCTTATATTGTAAGATTGGAACTAATCCTTAGGGTTTTGTGATTTTGTAGACCTTTTGGAGAAATTGTTTTGGATGTAATTATTAATTTTGAGGCCCTTGTGAAGTTTGAAAACCTTTGTATTGAAGGAACCTATTTTACCAAGACTAGGTGACTTGGGGGACCTTGACTAGTAAAGGGGTGACCCTAATTAATATAAGGGGAAACCCTAGATGGTAAAGGGGCACCCATTGGATAGAAGGTACTTTGTAATTCTTTGCAGGAAAAATTCCAAAGTAAAATTTAATCCCCTTGGCTTGAATTTCCCTGCTATCATCTTATTTTATTAATATATATCATAATTTATAATCAATCTACTCTTATGCACTTTAAAATATATACCTTTGCATGCAAATGACTAGTTAATGATTCAATTGGTCAAGAGCTTGTATCTCCCAATTGACTTACCTCACATGTCTAGGTAATCCTAGTGAATGAATGGCATTCCCACTTCTTCTTAGATATTGATTGTGTCACATCGGGATGTGTAATAAAGTGAGTTTCACTCTCATTCTATTCACTTTTTTCACGAGAGAACAAGATCATGGACTAGTGTCCAATCTCTTTCATAGAGGAAACTATATCCTCTTGTATGATTATCATGGTTTTATCATGCAACATTGTTATATATTTTTTGTGTCATCAAGCTTGGTGCATCATCATGACATATCTTGAGAATTGTTATGTTTTTCATTGCATTTTGAATGTATAGGTTTTTAATATGGCATATGTGTCATATTTACATCACATGAAAAAATTATCTATCAATTTTTTATTGATAATTTCTTTAGTGAAATATTGGGGCATTACATGAATTATGTATGTTAGTCATGAATAACTTTCTACATGAGCCAAACTAACGAGTACATTAGTAAGCTCATGTTGCAGCACATGGGTATCATGACCATAGTCTTGATTATAATCCAAGATTTTTTCAACACAAGGATAAGAATATATTTTAGTTTCATTAGATTGGGTTATCATAGTACTATTTGGATGAGCATTGCTTCTCAAGGGAAGATTAGGATCATGAGCAACTGGTGGCATAAAAAATAAGAAAGATTGGGAGTAAGACACAAAGACTCACTTTTAGATTAAAAATTAAAAATATATCAAAATTATATCTTATATCTAAAAGAGAAACCCTAGCAAGATAATCAAGGTTACATAGAAATACCCACCCTAAAGCACCAACCCACCCTAGTATAAATGATATAGCAATGAAATATAAATGAATAGGAAAAAATTCCTTGCAAGATATAAACATTGATGATGTGCAATCAAAATTAATCTAGATTTGAAACCCTAAAATAGTGAAGGTATAATCCTTAAGGTCAAACCCTAGTGGGTGTAAGATTGAATGGGTTTGCCAAAAATTTAAAGGAAAATAGTTTTTCCCTTGGTTTCATCTACACTAATCTAATAAAATGCATACAACTTAGTATAAATCAGCATAGATTATATAAATGACAATTTTAGAGGTGATAATTTACTAATGAAATGGTAAGCTAGGAAAGTAAATGAGAAAGAACAATGGAGTTACCTCTAGAACCAATGTGGGTGAGTGATGGCATTGAGATCTGTTGCTTTGGTACAAAAATCAAGTAATGTAAATATATCATTTATTCTCAATTTTTTTGTGAAATTGTATCATTTTTCAAGTTGAATCTATGATTCTAAATCACTTCAATGATTGTCGATCAATTATATGGTTTATGGATCTAAACTAGATAGTTGTGCACTTTAATTCTCTTTTTTACTAGATTCCTTGCTTCTTGCTAGTTGTCAAAGACTAGCAATATTTTAAAATGCCTTAAGGAAGTTATTGGATAGCTAGGGACAAGTTCTTTCAAGTCAACCCATGGAGATACAAGCTTTATGATCATACTAAAGTTCAATATGAAGAAAGAAAGCACACAAATGTCCTAGATGATTGTTTTGAAGTAAATTTTGTTCATTTAAGTACACCAATACAAATGTTACTCTAATAAATTCTTATCGAATGGTTTAGGGAGTTGAATGGTTCTAGGATGATTTTAAGATGTAAATTATTGTCCAAATGATCTTTAAATACCATTGCATAGCAACAATTGTGTGAAAGGTGCATCGAAGTGGCTCATGGAAAAAAAGAAGTGGATGGGAGCTAACCAAAATATCAATTTAAATTTTTAAATTTTGTAGATCAAATTCACACGAATAGAATTGATCCCATACTAACAAGATGAACCTAAATTAAAAGAACAATAATATTTATGTGAGAAAAGAACATCTAAACATGAAGATACAATATATATTAAAACACATTCTCTAACAAATTCAAAATTTAAAAAGATTTCTTAAAGATACAAATTTCACCATTACAAATATATAAACTTCAACTTTGAATTTTGAGACTTGTATAGGGGAGAGGGGCCCATAGCGGAGTACCCTAACTTCGAGTTTCTCAAAATCCTACGTGGAAATTTCAAATCACTCCCAATTCTATAGTTTATTTGGCAACTCATGTGCTTCTATATTTTGTTTTAGAGCTTTTTGTTGAGATATCCAAAAAGGCCAAAAAAAAAGTGAGACCTATAGTGGTGCACTAAGTCATGTTTTATTGGTGCGCTGATGTGGCATCACATGATTTGTCACTTTGCATACTTTATGGATAAAAAATATTTTGCAATTGGATATTAAAGTGCTCCACTATGAGACCCATTGAGGACTACTTCTATCCCAACTATTGAACCCTGCTCCATTATGGGCCCCTCTCACCTAGAACCACCACATATGCATTGAAGATAAGAGCCCAATCACCCTTCACAACACCCCCTATCTTAAGCCATAGCACACAAACTTCAGGAGATTCCATAGGCATCTATATTGAATGCTCATTAATATAAACCATAAATCTTCCAAATAGCCCTATCAGAATATTTATTTACTTGATGGAATTAAATTAAATGTATTTGATTCCAGTAGGGTTGGACAGCTATTATTCTGGCGACCTTTATAGTAGACCCCATGGAAATCTACCTTTTCACAGATGTTGGCAGGAGCAGCTTTAATAACATAATTTCTCTTATATTTTCTCCTCTTGCCATATAACTGAGTTATGATAATCTGGTACAACCAGATTTATAATATATGAAGCCGTAGCTTTTTATATATATATATATAGTTTTAAAGTAATGTACGGTGTTGAAATGAGAAAGCCGTTGAAAATTGACAGTGAAATAAATTTAATATTTTCCTGTGTCAATAAGCTGTTGAAGACTACCGTTGATTATGGTTTGCATTATTTTTTAAGGTTTTTTAATATTTTGAAGAGGTTAATTACAATGGATGTGAGGTTTTGACCCAAATTATTAATAATTTTATATATTAAAAATTATAAAAATACAAATACACAGAATATATGAATCATATAAGAAAGTTTAGTATTTTATGATTATTTTTATTTAATTATAATGAATAAAATGATGAAAAACAATTCACTTTAGTAAATAAAATAATAATAATAATAATTTATTTTTCTATTTTTGTTGGGTTGTTGTGCATATTAATGTTGTAGTGGGTCAGATTAAAAATCCCTCTTCACCAAACAAAAAAAAAATAACAATAATAATTTTAAATTAATTATTTAATAAAATATGCAGTAAATAATTTGTTTAAAATTAATTTTTTAAAAACTTAGAAAAATAAATTACAATTTATTCATTTAAATATTTAAATATTAAATAAAATACTAAGTAAAATTTTAGATATTTTTAATATATTTTATGTACCAGATTATCCTAATATATTCTATGTATAAACAAAAGAAAAGAAAATATAAATTAACATAAGGTAAATTAGTATAAATATCTTAAATATGATTATTTAAGATTAAAAAATCATAAGTAAATTAATATACTTATTTTTACTCTATGTTCACGGGAAATAGGTATAATCCAAATAGGTGTGTCTGATGTAACATGTTGTTATAGTATATGTAATGAAAAAGCTATCCATTAACACTAACAATGAAGTTGAATTTCAAGCAACATTCAAGAGAATTAAACTTGCGTTAAAAAGATTTGATAATCGAGGGAGACTCTTGATAATAACTATTAATGTTATGTTATTTGTAATGGTAAGAGTTCAAACTAGGAATTGAATAATTACAATGAATTTGTTTCCATTGTCAAAGATGGTACATAATTAGTCCTTGTTTAATGTATGGGGAATATTTATTGATATGTCTCACAACAACAAGAGGAAAATAGATTTTAGAGGAGAGATATGGGAGCTAGGGCTGAAGAAAATGTTTAAAACTAAGTCTAAGTGGTGTTGCGGGCTATGTCAATGGTCTTGGGTAAAACATTCATGTCTACATCTCATCAACACAAAGTTAATGTTTATATTTATTTCTCTAAATATAATAGAAGGCTTTTCCCTTCTTATGAAGCTACCATTTTGAACTATTTAAATTTGGGTTAAGAATATTTTTTGGGGGGTATGGTTCATTTATGTCTATTCATTGAACAAAATATATATACTTATCTTCACAAAAATTATGTAAGAGTCTATTTTTTATTAGATTTTTTCTCTCTTGCATCTTTTACATTAGATTTTTTAGACTTATAGTTATTTTATTTATTTAAGAATTATTTTCTTTAGATTTATTAGATTTATTTTATTTTATTTACTTATGAGTTATTTATAGTCTTAGATTTTTAAAAAAAATATGTTAGTTGTTTACTAGATTTTTGTTAACACGCTCACCATTGCATTTCATTCATTGTTATCATTGTAGTTATACTCATAACATAATATTTTTTATTTGAAAAGAAACTTTAATGACTTAAATTTTTCTTAACTAATTTTTCGTTTGGTTAAGATTGTCCTATTTTTCATGAATTTAATTCATTTTTTTAAATGATCTTTTTTGTTGGTTACTTTTTAAATGAAATTTTGTTAAGTTCCAACATTTTTATTTTAGATTATAAAATATACTTTAATTAATAGTTTTCTACAATTAAAACATACAATTATTTTTTAATATATTTTCTTTCTAAATTTAATTTAAAATTTTGTTTTGTATTAGTTATAGAGTTATTCTAAATAAATTACAACACTATTATTAAAATAAACTAAATTTAAACTAGAAATAATATTGAATCAATTTAGGAAACGAGAAAAAGTAGAGTAGGAAAGGTATACTATCACTAAATAAATGGGCATTAAGAATTATGGTTGGTAAGAAGAAAAGCACAAGGATGAGAAAGGGAGTGAAAGATGGAATATATGTTGTATAGAAGAATGAGATTTGACAAACTAGAAAAATCGTCATAAGAAAAGCAAACATAATAATGGAGAAAGGTAGATAAAGGAAATATTTTTACAAAAAAGAAGACCGATTCTAGAGAATAGAGGACAATAATATAATGGAGAGAACATAAAAGATAAAAGCATTTTCAAAAGCTCAAGGGGTATGTACAACAAAAGAACTCATTTTTGGTGGAAAAATCATTTTCAAAACTAAACAAAGAAACAATGGAGACAAAAAAACAAATAGTATCAATCCTTTCAAAGAATAGTTTAGAAGTACACACAATTTTGCTAGGAGAAAGATCAATAATCCAAAACCCAATTGTCTAAGAGTAGAAATGGATGATTCAATTATAGACATCAATATCCTTCATCTTAAAGAGTTTTCCTTCTTTGTCAAAGTGTTAAATTATTGGCCCTCCAAAAATAAATTTCACTCATGGACCTAAAATAATTGCGAGAATAATCTAAAATTTAGACCACTTCCTAGAGGCTTATTTTTTATCGATTGTTGGATAAGGAGAAAAATATGGAAATAATGGAAGTTATACCATGGATGATGGATGAAGTTGGAATATACCTAAGAGATTGGGTTCCAAATTTTTATCCATGAAAAATGCAATCTCTAGAACTTCAATGTGGATTTGCCTTTACAATCTTCCTTTAAAATACTTAGAGCCTAGAATCCTTGTAAATATTAGAAATTCAATATGCAGGTCTTCATCAAGATTTATGAGAATGTGTTTGAAGGAGAGGTGGGCATCTATATGAAGATGTGAATTTACATGGACCTTGCAATCCCTCTTCGAGAGACATGAGAATTGATATTAGCCTTAAGGTCATGGATGTAAATGGTGGAAATAGAAGGGTTTTTAAAGGTTTATAAAAGATGTAATAAATCAAAGAATATGATGGCTAAATGTAAAAAGGGAATCTCAAGCTAGGAAAAATCTAGAGGAAAGAATAGGGTGACTATAGACACCTCTCACTTAGGGGTACAAAGACCCACAAAGGATATACCTCTAGTTATAATATAAATAAGCAACGATTAACAATTAAGGGAACAATTAGAAGATGGTACAAAAAAGGAAGGATCTATCTTAAAATTAGAACTAGAACACTTTTCTATTACCCCTAGTAGAAATTTAATTATGGAACAAGAAATCCTTGTAGTAGAGGATGAGGATACATAAGAGGGGGGGAGGTAGGAAAGATGAGACAAATAAAGAAGATACTAACATTTTGGAGGAAAGGTTGGTGAGTTAGATAGTGTCATAAATAGGAAAATATAATTATGATGAATAGAAAAGAAAAGGAATAAAATAAAACAAAGTCAAAATAATATAAGATGGAGCATCAAAAAGATAATTGAAATTACTAGTTATGGTTCCAAGATCTAGGAAGGGGACATCCCTTCCTAGAAATCAATGAAGATCACTTCATGGACCATTTGGCCCTTAATAAATGATGCTTAATCAATCATCATTTAGAGAGATCATTATTTTGTAAGAAATTAATTTCATCAAAACTATATTAGCATCCTATTAAAAATGCAAAGTGTTGGTAAGGAGTAATTATAGGTATCTAACAAGGGATTTTGGAGTTCACGACATTTTCTCAATGCCTACATTACCCATATTCACTTTGTAGGGAGTTGATAATGATTGGTAGGTGTACAAGGTTGTGATTTTTTCTCATAGTATATGCTTCTTTTTAATTTATGTATATGGTCATGTTGGTTGTGTACTTAAAAAGAGGATCTAGGAACAACCCTCAAAGATCCTTTTCACTCTCTTTGATTTCCTAATCATAATTGGAGTCCAAAATTTAATGCAATTCTTTCTAATATAGATAAAAAGGGCGGTACTCATATAACAAAATAATTTCTCAAATTTGTAGGAGTGTGGGGTTGATGGATTTTTCACTTGGACCAATTTAGAATAATTGGCTTTAATAATATAGCCAAAAGGTTGGTTAGATTTTGTGTAGTAACAATTAGTTATTTACTCCCCATCAATTTGAATGCTTGAACTTACCTACCCTAGCATCTTTAGGAAAAGGGGTTCAAAGATGTTCCTTTTATCCAAAAAGATAAATTCAATAAAATAGAATGGTAATAAATGGAATAAACTCCATTTCAAGGATATATTCTTAGAGAAAAAAAGAATGGAAGAAAAGGTAGAGGCTTTGCAAAAGGGGATAATAGTTAAAGGGATGGATCATGAAGCCTATCACAAAGAAAAAAATTGTTAGCCTAGCATGTAGAATTGTTGGCTAGAGGGGAAGTATTTTGGAGATAGAAATCAATGGAATGTTGGCTAAAATAGGGACAAAAATATATTTTTTTTCATAATACAACTAAAGATAAGAAGAGTACTACTAGAATATCATCTATCTCAACTCATGATGGTAGAACACTTGATGACCAAAGGATTTAGCTTTGAAGCTACTAACATTTTTAGGAGCTCTTCTCGATAATATAGAGGAATCAAATCTATGGATTAGAGGGAAATGTTAAATGTAACTCCAAGATTAGTGCTAGAGAAATAGAAGAAAATACTTTATTTTTATTTTTAGATAAAACTAAAATAGTTTCCACTTAATTACACCTAAAAAAAGGCTCTAGTTCAAATGGCTTCCCTACTTTTTTTTAATAAATGTTTGGATTTTTTGAAAAAGAGATTTGGGAGGTGATCAAGGAGTCAAGGAAACATAAGAAAATATTTAACCTAACCTACAAAAAATCATTAATCTCATTCCTAAGAAGGAGTTGATGTTCTATTTTGATGTTTTTTCCCTATATATTTGTATAAAATGGTATATAAGATAATTTACAAAGCAATGGCCAATAGATTGAAACTCCTACACGTCATTTGGAAGAGAAAAGTGTATTTTTTGTAGAGAGCACCATATCAGATGGAATAATCATAAAACATGAAGCACTCCACTCCATTCACTCTAGAAAGGAAAAGGGTGTGATTGTTAAGCTTGACATTAGTAAAGATTATGAATAAGTAGACTATATTTTTTATAAAAAGTATGGAAAGGTTTCAATTTTTCAAATTTGGTTAGATTAGGTATTTAGCTACATCTCCAATCCCATGATATCAATAATTTTAATGTAAATCCCTCTATCTTTTTGTGTATTCAAGAGGCCTCAGAAAAAGGGATCACATCTCCCCTTTTTCTTTCATAATAATGGTTGAAGCTCTAGAAATATCCATTCTTTTGGCCTTCAACAATAGACCCTAGTAAGGAATTGAGGTAATAATTGTTGAACATAGGTTGTCTTTAATGTCAAATATTTCCATTGATGTAGAAGGGTGATTCCAAAGATGAAAAATATTGT
The DNA here is from genome assembly GCA_007258455.2 of Sequoia sempervirens. Classification (NCBI taxonomy): domain Eukaryota; kingdom Viridiplantae; phylum Streptophyta; class Pinopsida; order Cupressales; family Cupressaceae; genus Sequoia; species Sequoia sempervirens. The sequence goes on along the minus strand of VDFB02338372.1, from coordinate 7,209,557 downwards.
AGGGCTACTAGAATTATCATTATATTCCCCTCGACTTATCATTTTGAGTTGCAAAGAGTTACTGAAATATATGTTATATTTATGGTAGTATGTTGAGTGTCAAAAGTTGTCAATCATAAAGAAGTTGTCTCATCAATCATATCACAATCAAGTTTTATTGATACATGACTGCCTAGAAGAAGTTGGAGTAATTGTTGTATGCATACAGTACCTTGCATGTATCTATTCACTATGACAATCATGGTATGGGAGTCTATACCAAAATTTTTCATCCTTTTATTTATTAGGTTTAGTGTTTCTCAAGTCTCCCTTCTAGAGACACTGTAGGCTTTGTGGTTTGAAAGGAGAGTGTGCCTACACTTGTTCTATCATATTCTAGAGTTTTCGAAGGATATGTTTAGCATACAAATTTTTTGAAGTGACATAAGGTTATTTGTGTTTGTTTGTCATCTAGTTGAATCTCAAGGCATGTACGCTAATGGATAGTATAGTGTGGATTTTAAATGTTGTGTGTGGTTTTAAGATAGGACCTGATTAAGGTTCTTGTGGTAGTGCACACATCATTTTTTTTGGCGGCAAGAAATTTGATTTTGGATTGATATGTTACACATTTCATGTAAATTGAATTTAGGTCCACCTTATGTCATCCTTGTTGTTTGTGGATCCCTGGCTGACATAGAAGAGTGTTAATGTAATGTCATGCATATATATTTCAAATGTTCAGATGCATTTTATATATGTGATGTCAAGTAGAATTAGACCAGTATGAGTAAAAGTTGGTCACGTGTGTAAATTGAAGAGAAGGTGGTGAAGATCTACATTTCAATGTGTGTGCCAGTATCAGAAGATCATATGCAGTGAGGAAGAGTGTCAATTGTAGCTCTGGCTTGTGATTTAGATCCATAGGAGATCCACAAAGCTTTATCTTTATTTTTCAATAGGACTGGTACATTTTATCTATTGTTCTGATTCATTAGGGGATTGGTGTCTCTAGTAGGTTGGTGCCTACAAGTACATTAAGGGATTGGTGTCTTCAATAGGTTGGTGAATACTTCCAATGTGTAAAATTCACTTATATATATGTTCTCCATTGTGAGGTCGAATTTGGTCAGTAGATCCAAGCAACTATTCTCACTGTGGCTTTTCCCATCTTAGTTTTCCACATATATTTGGTGTTCTCTTGTGTGCTTTATGATTTATGTTTTAATTGCCTATGTGGTGAATAGGAGTAAAGATTCAATTTGCATGGTCTAATATTATGTGTTGAATTTTAGAATGTAGAATTGATTAGATCTATTGATTCAACCCCCCCTCTTAGTAGATTGTGTGTCCTTCAATTGGTATCAGAGCCAAGTTTCTTTGAAGGAGCCTAACAACTTAAGGTAGTTATGGGATGGTACACTCAGTTGATTAGAAAGGATTCTTTGGAAATAAAGCACCATTGTTTGATGGATCCAATTTTGCATTTTGGAAAGTTAGGATGGAGTTTTAATTAATGGCTCTTGGAATGGATATTTGGATGTCAGTGATGGAGGCATATGAGATTCCTGAAAACCCTCCTAGGGATCAAGCTGGAAAGAGGGCTTGTAAAATTAATGCTAAGGAAAGGAATGTTATTTTATGTCGATTGATTAACTCTGAATTTGTGAAAATGATGCAGTACAAGACAATAAAGGAAATATGGGATAAATGGGAGACCATCTATAAAGGTGATAACAAAGTCAAAGAGGAAAAACTATAAACTCATAGAACTTAGTTTAAAATCTTGAAGATGAAAGAAGATGATAATATTGCCACATTATTTCTCTAAGTTGATGAAGTTGTTAACTCTATCTGAGGTCTTGGAGAAGAACTAAAAGAAAAGGTTTTTATGGCAGTGGTACTTAGATCTTTTCTTAGAAGGTTTGATCAAGATTCTAAAATTGGATCAGATCCAGAGGAAGCAAATTTTTTCAAGAAGATACAAAAATGTTCTAGTACGTATAAAGGCAAGTTACCTTTTAAATGCTTTAATTGCAATGAAGTAGGACATTTTATGGCTAATTGTCCCCATAAGGAGTCTAACAATGTTGACCAAAAGTATGGAAAGAAATTATTTCAGAGAAGGAATAAAGGTCGGAGGAAACATAAGAGTTTCTACACTAAAGAGGAAGAAGACTACTCTACTAATGAAGAAGATGAAGATATCTCCAAAGATGAAAAAGAAAAGGTTGTATTCATGGCTTTTGAAACTATTGAAGAAGATGCAAAAATGGATTTTGAAAACAATGAAGATGAAGTAGATCTTGTGGAAGAATTGCTATGTGCTAGAAAAGAGATCAAGAGGTTGAAAATAATAATTACAAAAGAAGTGAAAGCTAAAGAAGAAGCGTCTCACTATTTGAAGGAATAAAAAATGATGATTGTTGATTTGAAGACCCGGGTAAAAGAAGCAAAAAGGATTGAAGAAGTTTTGGCCAAAAAGTTGTTGTCAAAAGACAAGGACTGTGAAAGGTGGAAGCATAAATTGTGGCAATAAGAAAAGAGATTGAGAAAGTGAATCAACAGCTACAGATGAAGTTTGGAAAGAGTACTAAAACCCTATATCAGATATTGGGAAGTTAGAGATCTCCACATGTCAAAACTAGAATTGGTTTTGATTATCAAAAGAACAAGGTGACAGAACAGTTTGTGAAGTTTGTTAAAGAAAGTCTAGAAGTGAGTGGTTCTGAAAGCAAAAAGTTTAAGAGAATAATTGCAAGTGATGGGAGCAAGCCACAAAATGATGGCTTTATTCAAGTTCAGAAGAAGAGAAGAAGATTTGAAAGATAGGGATTCAACACCAAGTTCAATTATCCCTTTTCTAGTTATTGTTTTAATTGCAATAATTTTGGTCTAAGGCTATGGATTGCAGAAGATATTTGGTAAGAAGAAATAACTTTGTAAGCAACAATGCATTTGTACCTTTGTATAATTTTAATATCATTTTCTACAAATACAATAACTTTGGTCATATTGTAAGGAACTACAAAAGAAATTTTGTGAGTCCTCCTCTACTAGAAAGTGGAAGAAAAGGATCAGAAAGTAGGAATCATGAATTAGATAAAATCTAGAAGAAGGTTCCAGATGAGAAGTCTGAAAATTCAATGATTTCTCAAACTACTCTACATGCTCACAAGGAGAATAATCTATGGATCATACACAACAGATCTTCACTGGAGATAAAATTAAGTTCATGAATTTTAAAAAAATTGAAGGAGGTTTTGTGACTCTTGGAAATAATTTTGTTGCCAAAATTATCGATAAGGATACTTTGAGTCTTAATGATGGTTGGACAAAGACACGTGATGTTTTGTATGTTGAAGGACTAAAGCATAATCTGTTGAGTGTAAGTCGGATGTATGAAAAAGGTTATAAGTTATCTTTTAGTGCTAAAATTTGTGAAATCAGAAAATCAAGTACCAAAGAACTGATTGTGGAAGGAAGTAGGAAAAATAGTGACATATATTATCTCAATGAACTGAATGGACAAAATTGTCTTACTATGCAAAGATAAGAAATTCGGCTTTGGTATAGAAGTTTGGGATGTATATGAACTTTGATGATATTGTAAAGATTAGCTCAGGAGGAATGGTCTGGGATATGCCAATGATTAAGAAGCCTTAGACTATAAGCTGCAAACTATGTCATGAAAGAAAATAGATAAGAAGCAGATTTCATGTTAAGGAGTATTCTACATCAAAACCATTGGATTTGTTTCATACAGATTTGTGCAGACCTATGAGGACAAAAATCTACAAGAAGACAGGTATTTCATGATGCTCATTGATGATTACACTAGGATGACTTGGATTACATTTCTGAAAGAGAAGTCATAAGAATTTGAGAAGTTTAAGGCATTCAAGGCATTAGTGGAGAATGAAACTAAAAGAACAATCAAAGTATTGAGATCTTGAATAGAGGTGGAGAATTCACTTATGATAAGTATGATAAATCATGTGAAGAGCATGGGATCCGAAGGCAATTTTTTTCTCCTAGAAATTCGTAGCAAAATGGAGTTACAAAAAGGAAGAATCAGAATGTACAAAAGATGGCAAGAACAATGTTATGTCAAGAAAATATACTGGATATGTACTAGAGAGAAATTGTTCAAATAGTAGTTTATATTCTAAATAGAGTTCAAATCATATGCAAGAGTGATAAAACACCATATGAGTTATGGAGAGGAAGATCAGCTTCGATCAGACATCTCAAGATATTTGGAAGCAAGTGCTACATCAAAAGAGATGAAGAAAATTTGGGTACATGTTTGATTCCAAGTCTGATGAAGGAATTTTTATTGGTTATTTATTGAGAAGTAAAGTATATAGATGTTTTAACAAAAGGCTGAAGAGGATTGTAGAAAGTGCAAATGTGAGAGTTGATGAAACAATTTTGTCTACTAGTATTCCAGAAGTAGAAGATGATAAAGAACAATTTTGCAGCAATAATGAAGATTCAAAAGTTGTTACAAAAACTCCAAAAAAGTATGTGTTGGAACACAACAATCTAATGAGAGGGGGGTGAATTAGTACATCATCAAAGATTTATCCTTTTAACAGATTAATTCCTTTAAATTCCTTTAATGCGGATTGAACTAAACTAGTAGAGAGATATACATCTACACACATTTCCAGATAACACAAGATATATGTGGAAAACCCAAGATGGGAAAAACCACGGTGAGAATAGCTGCTAGGATCTATTCATGTCCTAATCTAGCCTCACAATGAATATCTTTTGATTAAAAAGTTTAAGGGAACCAACCCTAAGGAGACACCAATCCCCTAGTTTTAGGAGCACCTACTCCAAGGAAGCACCAACTCCCTACTCTAAGCACCTACCCAGATATCTGATGGCACCCACCAATCAAATTTACAATGCAAAGTAATATATTTTTTTACTTAACACAATTCAATATTGCAACCCTATTTGCAACTACACAATTCTCTACTACTTCCTTTGTAACACAATTCTCTTCCCTACACCTCTCTTTTATGCACCTTCCATTCTTCTATTAGTGCATTCTCTATCTACCTCAAGAGACCATGCACACACTCTACAACTCTCTCTTTTTCTTTTAGTGCATTCTCTATCTGCCTCAAAAATATCAAAATGCTCTTTGCTATATACACTAACAACAGTGTCAACATGTTGAATTCTGATTTTCACTTTTGTATACCTTCACTGACCTGCAACAATTGCCTTGAGATTTGCACATATATGTATAGATCCTCTGCTAGGGTTTACTCATTACCTTCTCCAACAAGTCACCTTTTTATTGAGCCACACATAACTCATCAAATTCTAATTTTTTGAACTTACTAAGTATGGAATCCTGTAAAACCCTAAACCTTGATATTGCATTTAATGTATTCCTTATGTATTCGATCTAATTTTGATCTTGATTTCTTTTGCAATCTATTTTTCCACTTTGCAAATTAGATCACCAATTAAATTTTTCACTGGAGTAGTTGGGCCAGTTAAATTCATTCCTAGCATCAGCTTACAAGCGAAACCCTCGTTCACACTATTGTAGTCATTGGAGTGGTTCAACTTTAAATGTGAGTCATTGATTTAGGCTCTTCGCACCACCACCCATAAATCTCAAACATCTAATTCAACTTTAAAACACTACCATGAGATCAATCTCCTTTAAAATGGTGCATCGTTTGATCTCATTGCATCCTTTTAACTAATCACAATTCTATCTAGGGCATCAACCTTTATTTTTGCGATGTGAAGAAGTATCGTGATCACCATTCGATCTTTGCTTCATAACCTACGTCATTGGATTTTGTATGCAGTACATCGCATATCGCTACTTCTTAACTTTAGTTCAATTCACAACAATAATGTGAATTGAGTGTACGATGTATTCTCCAATTGCCATGTCACAAGCCCACAATTTTGTAGGGTTAACCATGGACCCACTGAATCTTCAACGAGATTGCAGGATATAGCCATCTATCACGTGCTAACATCATCTTCTAATTACTTAGCATATCGCTCATCATTTAACTCCCTTTTACTTCACAACAACAATGTGAAGTAATGATGTGATATCTCACCACATGTCCTTGTTGTCGTCATAATCCACTTAGCACAGCTTATCATTTAGTTGGTCCCATTGGACAATTTTCATTAGCCTACAATCTCACAGGGCCAGATGAGGACCCCACCACACATGCCACAGGCTAGCAGGGAGTGTTAGATCTTATAAGTTTGATGCATGTCATTGATCAAACTTCGTCACATATCGGATAAGGCGCAAGTCAAGTTAAATGTTGAATTGTGATGTGAAGGACTGATGCGATAGACATCCTATCTTCCACCATGAATGCACATTATTAGATCCTCCTCATGGGCACATTGAACATTGCACATTTGGTCGTGGTGAACACAAACGATGATGTGAAGAGATGTCGTGATGCATACTTCACTGGACCAACCCATAGCACTAGGAAAGGGGTTAGTCATTTTGATGATCATGATGGCTTAAGTGATTACTTAAGCAACCTGCAATAGTCAATCACCAGTCAACACAAAAATAGAACCTATGATCAATGTCATGACTATAACACCATATGGTTTATCTTCTGAACCCTAATTTGACCAAAAATCATAAATAAATCATTCCTGAGGTCATTACACCTTCTCTGATCATGTGAACCATACCGATTTGATCCTCTTGAAAAACCCATGTCAAATATGCAGCCTGTTTTCTCCTTTGACTTCTAGAAGTGGCCTCTGTAATGTCATGAAAATATTTTATGACAACTTTGCAACATTCTGAGCAATTTTGCAACAATTTCAGAACATGCTCTCCTCTCCATCATATTGCACCAACTCCTCCAAAACTTAACCATGGATCTGCATGACACCTTTTTCCATCATGCCATCAATCTCCTTTACAGGATATCACCCAGATATGCCCTTTTGACATCAATGACAACATTATGCCAACAATCTCCCCCTTTTTCATTGATGGAAAAACCAAATTCTCAAACAGCTCGGTACCAATTGACAATGGTTTGATACCAATTACAAATGTACAACTCATGTTTTATACCAACTAAACCATTTCATTGCTCTTTACCAATTAAAATAAAATGCATCATGAGTGCACATACAAAATAACTCCCCCTTAGATATATCTTTCAACAAAGCATTGAATTTCTCCTCCTTGCTTGATTCCATGAGCATTTGCAATGACATATTTTGACATCAATGACAACATTATGCCAAAAATCTCCCCCTTTTTCATTGATGGAAAAACCAAATGCTCAAATAGCTATGTACCAATCAATAATGGTGTGATACCGATTATAGATGTTCCAGCTCATGCTTTGTACCAAATGAACCATTTCACTACTCTTTACCAATTAAAATAAAACATATCATGAGTGCACATACAAAAAAACTCCCCCTTAGATATATCTTTCATTAGAGCATTGAATTTCTCCTCCTTACTCAATTGCACGAGCATTTGCAATGAAATCAATGACATCTTTTGACATCAATGACAACATTATGCCAACAGTATGTTCAAAAGAATCACTCTAAAGACCAAATTATAGGAGACAAAGATAGTGGAGTTCTGACCTGAAGGAGACTTGTAAAGGAAAATGAGAAAGTACACTTTGTATTATTGTCAAAGATAGAACCTAAGTCCTATAAATATGAAAGAAAAGAGAAAGGTTGGATAGAAGCTATGGAGGAAGAACTGAATTAGATCAAGAAGAATGAAACTTGGGAACTTGTCCCAAGACCTAAAGAAAATAATTTGATTGGAACCAAGTGGGTTTTCAGAAATAAGCTAAATGAAGAAGGTGAAGTGATCCAGAACAAGGCTAGACTTGTGTGTAAAGGATATGCTTAGGTTGAAGGCATATATTTTGAAGAGATATTTGCTCTAGTAGCAAGACTATAAGCAATTAGGATGTTTTTAGCTCTTTCAACATTCAATAATTTCAATGTATACTAGATGGATGTGAAGTCAACATTTTTGAATGGACAACTAGAAGAAGAGGTCTACATTGAGCAACCAGAAGGGTTTCAATTTTTTAACAATCCGAATTATGTTTACAAATTGAAGAAGGATTTGTATAGACTCAAACAAGCTCCCATAGCTTGGTATTCAAGGTTGGATGGATACTTACAACAGCAAGGGTTCCAGAGAGGAAGTGTGGATAGTAATTTGTACATTAAAACATAAGGTGATCAACTACAGATAGTTGTGGTCTATGTAGATTATATCATTTTTGGTGGTAACAATAATGACTTGTAAAAGGAATTTCATAAAGTAATTCAGAATGAATTTTAAATGTCAATGCTAGGTGAATTATCCTTCTTTCTTGGGTTGCAGAGTGTACAACCAGTCAAAGAAATTTTCATTTCCCAGAACAAATACATAAAGGAGGTGCTAAGTAAGTTCAAGATGGAATACTACAAACCGGTGAGTAAACCTATGGTAACAGGATACAAGTTGAGTAAATATGATGAATCTCCTCTAGTAGAACAAACCTTGTATAGATCTATGATTGGTATTTTGTTGTATGTGATAGCATCTAGACTAGATATAATGCAGGTAGTTGGAATGGTTACTAGATTTCAGGCAACAACTAAAAACACTTATGTTAAAGCAGTAAAGAGGATATTCAAGTATTTGAAGGCTAAAATGGATTTTGGAATGTGGTATCCTAAGAGTGAAAACTTCACTTTGACTGCATACACAAATGCAGATTGTTAGGATAGGTGACATTAAAATTGCTTTCCTAAGTTGATTTATGTGTCTCCATGTTCTTTGGAAAGTGTTCTAGAGGATATGAGGGACAAAATATTTATTGTATATTTTCCTATGACAAATTTTAATTGCATTCAAAGAGGTGGACCCATCACGATAGTAGTTACTAAACATTCTAGGAGAATATTCCTCTTGGGCATCCAACTTTTTGGGTTGGGACCACTTGTGTATGTATGTGATTGCATGTTATTTTCATATTTTGCATGCTCTTGCAGGGTCAGGCGCCCAAGTTTGCATGGTGGTGCATGATCTTGCATGTAGCCGTCAGAGCCATTAGAGAGTGATGGAGCACTTGGGTTTGAACAATTCCTATTGGTTGTGGTTTAGGCGTCCATGTGAAGGCCATGTGATAATTTAATATTTTATTCCATGTTTATGGGTTGCCCACTAAGGTCGTGGGTTTTTCCAGGTTGTTTTGCTTGTTCTTGTAGGATACCATTTGTGGTATTCTCTCCCACAAACTTCTATATATTGGAGCTTTGGATGGTGGTTTATGTATGAGTTCTTTGCAGGTTGCTAGGACAACGAAGTGCTATCAGATTGTAGAGAGGATTGTTGTATTGATGTACTTCCTTGAAGATTAATACAAACATTGGATCTCTTTGGGTGTGAATTTTTTTCCTACAAGGTTTTCTCCACGTATATCTTGTGTTACTTGTGTTGATGACTTGTGGTATTGCAAATTTTTCTTTCATTTTTGAAATTGTCAATCACTTACTAATTTTATGGTAATCTTGTAAACATTAATTTCAGATTTGTAACCACATATTTAAGTTCACATTGTTGCAAGTTATACCTTGATTCCCAACATTTTGTATCAAAGCTAATGGTTCTATTAAGAGAGGTACACATTTCTTTTGAGTTTTGAAGGTTTTTTGGTTGCAATGGGAGCTTGCGCATTGTGGGTTTTGCAAGTTTGTGAAGAAGATTGTAAACCATGGCTTCTACCTCTCATTTGGATATTGATAAATTCAATGGAATTGTGTACGAGATGTGAAAGTTGAAGATGGAGGATCTCCATGAAGAAAGAGATCAGTGGTTAGTATTTTTTAATGAAAAGAAACTAGAATCAATGTCTGATGAAGATTGGAAGAAAATGGACAAGAAGGCATGGGGAACCATTTGGTTGTGTCTTGCAGATTCCATCCTCTTCAATGTTTTGAAAGAATCTATCGCATATAATTTGTGGAAGAGGATAGGTGATATTTACCAAACCAAAATTTTAACTAATAATTTGTATCTCAAAAGAAATTTGTATTCTTTTGAAACATAGAAAAATAGGGTAGGGTTCAAAACATAGATTTTTATACTAAATTTGGAATATTTCACCAAACTTAATACAAATAGAAAGGGAAAAATGGGGTGTAATGAACCTACCTATTTTCTATTTCATTCAAGAAATGAGATCCTCCAAGATAGAATTCACATTTATCCCTTAGGTGAGTCAATTCTATGGAAGATCTGCAAATTTATTTTGTGTGTGGATGGGGTAAATATGATTAAACAACACTTTTGGGAGATAAAAATAAGATAGAAAATGAGCTCAAATTTGTACCCTAAGACTTGATTCATGTAGATGTAACATAACCCTAATAGAAATAGTCAACTTTATGCAAATTGGATGAGTGGAAGACACTTCAAACCTACCTCAAAATCAATTGCAAAGTGTCTTTTGACAAAAATAGTGACAAAACTAGTTGAACAGGGGTTTTGGGGGAAAGATTAAAAATACCAAATGCACTCATTTATGACATTTAAAGGTTGAATTTGACAGATGAAACATAGGGTTATTAGAAACAATAAAACTTCTAGCCAATCTAGGAATGGAAAATGTTGTGTACCTATCACAAAACACTATTTTCAGAAGTGTCCTAGGATTCGTTTTCCTATAGACGAATGCGTCTTTTTTCACCTTTCCAAAATTGGTTTTTGGGACCTGTGATCCTATGTCTACACTTCTAGATCCTCTAGGTTTCATATTCGGGCAGTCATAAATGAATTCGGGATCTAAGTTTTCATGAGATGGTAACAAAGGTGACAACAAATGCAACTTTGCAATTTTGCACTTTTGAGATCTTCAACTTTTCTTCAACCTATGAACTTGAAAAATCTACAACATATAAAGAAAGAGGGGAAACTATATATTTTTTGGGTGAATTGGGATTTTCCTTGGTCAAACCTCATTTTGGTAATTAAACCTTGAAATGAAATGAAATAGCATGAAAGGAATGATGAATGAAAAACTCAACGTCACAACTCACCAAGCCCTTGAATAAACCTTTGAAAGTCTGAAATCTTGTCTGGATGTCTTATATCTTTCCATCTAGCTTGGGGGCAACCTGACTAGACCTATCTTATTTTTGGTATTCGACATCCTTGTGTCTTGATGTTTGGATGTCTTATATCTTGGCGTCTAGCTTGGGGGTATCCTAACTAGACTTGTCTTTTTTTGTGATTTTCATGCAACACAATAGACACAGGCCTATTCCCTTGTCGTATGGTCTCTAGCTTGCTAACCGTACTTATCAGCATCATCTTTATGTGATCGTTGTATGGTCTCTAGCTTTCTATCCATACTTATCAACATCATATGTATGTGCTTGTTGTATGGTATCTAGCCTTGCTAGCCATACTTATCAGTGATTTATTTTTATTTGATTAGATTATGTCATGACATGTCTATGAATTTTACCATATTTTTCACTTTTTTCCCAATGTTTTTGTCTACAACAAACATGTTTGTGGTGAATTTGCAATCAGCTTTGTTGGATAAAAGACCTATGTCCTCTTCATGTTCTCCTCTTTAGAATGTGGATCTTGCATGAAATGGATTCAATTGATGTGGATTTTGATGCTTGAATCTCTCTTTGGGTCTTTGACTTGAATGCTTGGATTAGATCTTGAAACCTACATCACAATGTGAGCTCCAAAAACATGCATGAATGAACATAACTTTGACATGATTCTTGAGATCTTGAATGTTGCAATAAATGATGAAGAAATCTGCTCTTGAATGCTCTTGAAAATAATCTTTTCTCTTTGGAAATTGTTCTTCAAAACTTCTAGTTGATTTGATAAAATAACCTTGTATTTATAGACATTTATCCTTAATTTCCCAAAATTAAAACATTACAAGCTAACATTTGAAATTTGAATTTAGGATGATAAAAATATCACTAAAACATGATTTAAAAATGGGTTCAAGGTCTTAGGGAGGACCCATTGGGCGAATGGGTCCTACACCCCAATTCCTAGAACACACATTGCTCAATGTAATGCTGGATATTGTGGTTGTGTTGTTGATATGTGGTTGTCATTGATGTCAACACTATTAGCATTAATTCATTAGAAGTTGTATATGTCAAGGATATTGAAAAAATTGTAATGAGATGAGTTGTAGGTTATCAGTGGTGAAGTGAAGTTCAGTATGTCAGAAATTTTTGTACATTGATGATCAGAGGTTGTGGACTAAAGGGTTTGTTGTTGAGTGTATCTAGTTTATCCATGTCGAGTTTCAGAAATCCGCGTGAAGATTTGATCGAGTTATGAAGATTTATATTCTGTTAGTTTTTTTGTTGCCTCAATTTGTGTTCCTGATTGAAGATGATGTGATTTCAGTTAGTTCAGTTGTTGCGAATGCTTCTCTAGTGATTCGTGATGTTTGTGGATGTTTCTAGATCATGCTTTATCTTTGTTGCACATCTGCATTGATCGTTGTGCTCGTGGTTGGCGATTTTCACTTGCGTGTTCATGTTTATCTTGTTCTTGGCTGACATGGTGGTTGTAGTGTGTTGTGGATCTTCGAGGAGTAATTAATTGAAGTTTTTTTCATGTTGGAGATGTTGATTTGGGTCTTCACTAAGTTGTGGCTTACCTTGGTTGATTCACATTAATAATCTATAGTATTTTGGGTCGACGATTTATATTCATTTTATTATTTTGTTGAAGCCAACATGTAGGGATGAAATTTCTTGTTGCAGATATATAAGAGCGATTGCTTATTCGAATTAAGGTGTGATTTTGTGTGTATATGTGTGAATATTGATCTAAATCATTCGAAGGCAGAGCAAAGTGTGAAGAAGAGTGAAGAAGAGTAAAGAAGTGTCCATGCACTTAACCGAAACTATGATCAGGAATTAGCATATGCTATTCTATTAGTTCAAATCCCTACGGATGTAATCCAATTCTTTTTGTAAGACAGTGTGTCTTCCTTTGGGTGGTTAGCCATATTGTAATTGAGCAGTGAGATCTAGGCAGTGTGCTTGAATGCAAGTGCATTCCCCATATTTTCATTTCTTATAATTTTAACAGGGTATAGTTTGTGGGCTGACCTCCACCATGGTTTTTCCCCTAACAAGGTTTCCACGTAAAAAATCTTGGTGTTATGTGTGTTTCTAATGTGTTGATGATTTATGCTTTCATGGTTATTAATCAGATTAGAGAATAATGTTAAGAGTTGAATAAGTTTTAAATTCTGTGACAACTGATTCACCCCCCCTCTCAATTGTCTACCCTTGTGTTGCTAATAATTGGTATTAGAGCGGGTTCCTTGGAAGAATTTTAATAGCTTGAGGTGATCTAAGATGGCAAGTTGCAAGAAGGATAGTCCAATATTTGATGGAACAAATTATTCTCTATGGAAGACTTGAATGGAGTTTTATTTGAGATGCATTGGCGAACCCTCTGGAACATTACATGTAATAGGTATGTTATTCCTCAAAATGGTCCTACTACTACTAGATTAGAGATGTTGAGTATAATATCAGGGCTAAGGAAGCATTGTTGAGTGCTTTGGTGGTCTGAGATGACAAATGTTATGGATCTGAACTACATATGAGATCTGGAAAAAGTTGGAAACCTTGTATGAAGGTGATGCTAATGTGAAGATTGCTAAGTTACAGAGTCTGAAAGGAAAATATGAAAAGTTGAGAATGAGTGATGATGAGAACATTACTATTTTTATGCAAAGAGTGAATGAACTTTGTGTGTGGTATCAGATGTGTTGGTGTGACAGATAGAAAAATGAGAGATTGTTGCTAAAGCACTTAGATCCTTGCCTGATTCTTACAAAGTCAAAGCTAGTGCTATTGAAGAGCTCCGGACTATAACAAATGTAACCAGAGACATGTTGGTTGGTAAGCTTTGCTTTTGAGTTGAGCGAATTTGGTGATTCCTAAGGTTGAATCTACATTCAAAGCTACTACTTCCAGAAGAGATAGACACAGATATGATCAGTGAGAGTTCATCTAGAAATAAATTCAAGTATGAGGATGAAATCAATAAAATTGAAGAAGAAGAAAGAGAGTTGGAAGAGCTAGAAGCACTTATTGTCAAAAGAGTACTGAGAGGAAAAGGTAAGTATGAAGTAAAATTTCTCTAAATGTTTTTCTTGCAATAAGATAGGTCATTTTGCATCAAGGTATCCGAAAAGAGCTCCCAAACCAAGAAATAAAAAGCCTAGATTTCAAAAGAAGTGTTACTATGTTGTTGATGAAGGTGTGACAAATGATGAATCTGATAAAGGAAATAGAAGTGATGATGAATGGGTATTTATTGCTATCAAGTAAAACAATCATGTATCTACTAATTTGCTAGTTGTACAAATGTGGAGAAAGTCCTAGTTGCTCGAGTTGAAGAGAAAGATGAATGGGTGATTGATAGTGGATGTTCACATCATATGACAGGAGATAAAAGTACGTTTGTGAGCTTGGAAAAGTATGATGGTGGTGTTGTGAGATTTGGTGATAATATAGCTGGTGTGATCCGTGGTAGAGGATACATTTCTCTTGATGGTAAGCATACTACTGATGATGTCCTGTATGTGGAAGGCGTGAAGCATAATCTTTTAAGTGTTGGTCAGATGGTTGATAAGGGATAGAATCTTCAATTCAAGGATGGAAAGTGCAGAATATTGAGTTCCATAAATGTAATTGCATTAGGTACAAAAAAAGGTAATGTCTTTCACTTGAGTTCTGCTAGTAAAAGTTGTTTGATTGCCCAGGTTGATGAAATTTGGTTATGGCATAGGAGAATGTGTCATGTTAACTTTGATAATATTGTCAAGATAAGATTTACTAAGGTTGTGAGAGATCTACCTAAGTTGGTGAAACCTACTAATGCCATTGTTAGTGATCCAAATCTACACCCTAATGCCAAGTTGTGAATGAACTTAGCAGGTTTGGATGTAACATGGAACTGCTTTCAGGTTGTGGGTGTCCTATTCGAAAGAAAACCTCTAGATTATGGGTTGTCTTCCCCTTTTGATGCCACCTAACTACTAATCTATGAGATAAAGGGTAAGAATTGCATGAAAAATGAACCTAATACTGAAAATACCTAAGGTGATACACCAAAACAACCTAGACCTAATGACAATCTATCACATTCAAATCAATATCAAAAAAATTTGATTTACAGAACTCACTTTCCAATGTAGTTTACATAAGTAATTTATAAGGAAGTCTATAAATAGCGCTTTTAGAAGGAAAACAGAGGTTTCACAACTAACAACACAACTTATAACCTGTTAACATACATTTTTTGCTAAATAGATGCATGAACATGAGACAAGTTTGCAAGGAAAGATGAATTTTCACAAGAAAAACTGATCAATCATTAATGGCATACCATAAAACATGAAAAGAGAAGATAAAATGCTCTATTCTATTGATTCAAAGTGCTTACTGTATTACAAGTCCATCTGAGTTACAATACTACTCCATGAAAAATAGCTCCAAGAAACAAAGCTATCTTGCTGTTGGAAAGAAAGAACTTTTTCCAAAATGCAAAAACAAGCTATTTAAGCAAAAAAACCCACCAAAACCCCTCACACATGTTTATCTAGAAGGTTCTAGTCGGATGCAGCAATGAGGCCAAAAAAGAACCTTCTAAAGTCGCTCCAAAAAGCCTCCAAAATGGTGAAAAGTCAAGCTCAAACTCAAGTCATGCTAAAAGTGTGATAAAAACTCCCTCCAAAGTAGCACATGTTCTTCTAAAATAGTCAAATACTTCACCCTCACACTCTCCTCATGTCTGCAATTCAATCATTTTGTCTCCCAACTTTGACTCATGTAATATATGTGTTTTGAAACACAAGACTTCAAAAGGCATTAAAGATAATAACTTGATTAAGTGATTCATAATACATCACTTAATCAAGTTATCTTACATTTCAAAGCACAAAAATAAGAGGGCCCGCCATCAATATGAATTACATTTCATTTGCAAGTGAAAATATCAAAGTGATTAGTAAAATCACTTAAATGACATTTCCATGTTTTGAAACAAATACCAAAAACAATAATGAAATGCTAAAATGCTTTCAAAAGCATTAATAAGATCAATAAGGCACTTGATCATCTCACCTTTTCTCATTTTGCACTGTAAGGCCGCATGTGGTCAATATTCTGATTTGCAAAGGCAAAATTAAAAGCTCAAGCTTGGCCTATATGGCTGACCTCCACACTTCTTGGAAAGAATATTCCAAGTCTTCAAGTCACATGATGCATTCATGACCAAATTCAAAGGCATATACCCATGTGGGACTTAGCACATTTTATATGCTTCATGTTTGAAACATCTAGCAATTATTTGAAACAAGGGCACAATGTTTCAATGAGGAAAATAAGGAAAAAATTGCCTTAAGTCTTAAAGGCTATCATTCGGCCCCCACGATGTATTAACACATGTTTCATTTTTTAAAAACATGGGATAAAATCCCATCAACCATCAAGGGGTCAAACCCTAATCATCAAAATCCAAAAGAATGAGAAAGACACCATCATTCTTACCATCGAACATTCTGGAAAAATGATGTCGCCATGAAGGTTTGAGTCAACACAGAAAATGGAGGCCTTCGACACTAGTTTTATGGAATTTTCCTAATGAGAAACATAGAAAAAAGAGGTAACTGGTTTTTGTAAACAAAATATGTGATTTTTACCACCATTTGAAGGCCATTTTTTAGCTACAAGCCACAACCATGGATGTATTTCTAACAAAAACCTGTTTCATTTCTTGTGCTTGTTTTGTCCCTCTTTCACAATCGTCATGATTCAATTTCTTGAAGCTCTGGGGTTTAGCTAGATTCGCGAGATGGGTAAGCTTTTGTGCACAAAATCTCACACTCTTTTCCCTTTTCTGTGAATACAAGCTCAATTCGAGCTCCCTCTAGAAACAAAATGATAAATGTGTTTGATTTTTTTTTTTGTGCACCTTCTTATTTCGCACTCTCTGAAAATGATGATAAGTAATTTGTATTGGGTTTGGCCTGCTTGTGGATTTATGAGTTTCCATTTTCAAAATGTATCTACATTCCACCATTAAGGAGAAAACCAGGTCGTGGCTTCATTCAGATGGTAAAAAAAACTTGTCTTCTTTTTTATATTCACCTTTGTTGAGAGTCCTTCCTTCTTATCTATGAAACAAAGCTTGCTCCTCTGAATTTTGAGATTTCTGGTATAAATTCCAATTGGATTTTATTCTTTGTGAAGAAAAACATATTTTATGGGCGCAACCATGAAAGCATGTATGGGTTTTTTGATATACCTTTGCATTTTTCTGTAGAATGACTTGCATTCTAAACCCAAAGTGGGCTCACCATTGTGTGAAGAAAACTCTGTTGTGTTCTCTCTTCTTATCATTCCATTCGAATGTCCTTGTATTTGAACTTTAACACCACCCCATATGGGTTTTTGCATTTTGAGAAGGAAAGCTAGATTCTTCACCTTTGTATTTGCATTCTAAAGTGAAAACACAAGATGGATACCCTGCCATTGTAGAGAAATGTAAAAAAAATGTGGCACATTCTGGGTTTTTGTATTTTCTAGTTCATGAAAGAGGCATTTGAGATTGTCTGCAAAAATTTTAATGCTATTACATAGAAAATAATGATATATCAGCATCTGTAAATCTAGATTTTGGCCATGAATTTGCACTTTCCAGTGGAGAAAACCTTCGAAATGTTCAAGTTTCTTGTCTCTTCTATCACATAGAGGGGTTGATGTAGACATATTTCCACTCGTATTACTGGCCACGTTACCTTGCACATTACCAACCCCATACAGAGATGGAAGAGGCCAATATGAATAACTAGAATTTAACTCCACAACTGGTAATTCTGTTGAAAATTCTGAAAAGCAAACTTTAAGATCTTGGCTTGAACCATTGTTAAGTATCTACTTCTGGTCTTTTCCACATCTTTCCATTTATTATTTTCATACAAAGATGACATGAGATTCTTGGGTCCACTATAGGCACATTCCCTGATCCTTCGTAACTGTGAATGCTAAGGTATTGAGAAAACCACTATCACCAAACACTCCATGGGGTTGTCCACATGATCATTGTTCATTTTGTTACTATGCATTTCAATGACCTAGAGAGATGCATCCTTGCATAACCTCACTTGAACTCCCCCCTCAACGATCATCCTGAAGTTAGAATTAAATGCTTTTGTCATTTCATGATGAATATGCTGCCCCTTGGTAGTCTACATCACTGTGCACTTAATCACTGTCATGTTGTGACATCATTGCTATCATGAGGTTTCATGAGTCATTCATGCTTGATGGTTACCTTGAATAGTATGGTTGTATTTGTGAGCTTATGGAAACTCTAGCATCTTAATGCTTTATTGTTATATGAGATTCTTTGCAACAGGATAGTGCTCTATATTTGTAATAGCATGAGTTGCTTTCTTGGTAAAACTTGCTCCTTTTATCTCAATTTGCGTCTTTTTACCTTGTGAAATTTGTTTGTTTCAAAATTGTTGTCATCCCAACATAGATGCTTTCCACTTCATAGATATTATTGCAGTGTGATGATTCAAATCACTATCACCTCTACCCTTTAAATAGCAATTGTATCCTGATCACATCATATGAGGGTTCCAGTGTTGTCATTGACTTCTCTACTAAAGATGCCACATGAGCTCTCAAGAAAACTTATAAGTGACATGCATGCAACTGGTGAGAAAACCACCACCATGATTCTGATGTCTACACTTACTTAATGAACCTCCATTGAATTATCTTCATTTTAGTTTAGATGATGAATTCTTGTGGAGTTGGATTTATTGATTCAATCAATGTTTATGATGCACATTTGTAGCTTAAAAACATGCATTTGTAGCTTCATTTATGGCTGCCTCCTTTAATGTTGTTATAGATTACTCTGTTATGTCCTTGATGTACCTATAACTCATGTGGACTGCCTTTTGATGATGGTACTCTATTTTCTTTTAACCCTTGTTTGAAGTCATGCATTTGGTGGTCCTTGTTAATGTTTTAAGATCTGCTCCTTGTATATAGTTTGTTATGCATAGATTGTTTATCATGCTTATAACTCAACATTGCTCTTCCCATTGTTGTTAAATTCCTATCATTTCATTGTCTCAAAACAACAAATTGTGCAGCCGACTGTGGAAAATATCTCATGCCCATTAAAAGTTACACTTTGTAAGTTGTGAAACTTGACTTCTTCCCCATTTCGATCAATAAAGTTATTGTCAATTGCATATCACTTGTGGAGGTAATCCTTGGGTCTGAGAAACTCAAGAAAATGTAGATGAAAGTTGATCATTATGTGACACCGAATAGGGCAGTTGAAAATTTTTACTACCCTTCCTTTCTTCTTTATTTGTAATGTAATTTCTTGTGACCATTTCTTGTTTTCCTTCAATAAAGTCAAAAGACATTTGTCTTTGTTGTTGTCCTGCATGACATGAGAGTACATCTTGTTGTCCCAACCTTCATGGCTTCCATAACAATGCTTACTATCCCACATGAATTTGCTACCTAGTCCCCACAACATTTGTTTACCTTTTGATCATGTGTAACACATAAACTATCTCCTCACTTTGATCCTAGTGGGAAGACACATGTCACCTATGTCAGTTACCTAAAAGCTCACCATCCTATGTGATGTGTGGTTGTCTAATAGGTTTAAGGTGAGAGGGGCCTAACAATACTCTGGATTGCTCCCTCATTATTTAAGAGATGCATAATTGAACTTGATGCATCTATGATTGGACTTGATGCATCTCCAAAATCACTTCTTTTTATAAAATGGATCAAAGGTCCACTTAAGAAAATTGAAAGACATATCCAGCAAAATGTGTTGCATCCTTTGATTCCATATTGATTTAATGCATTGATAACATGTACATATTTGATCAAGTTGCTCAATTTCCTATTTCTCTCAAAGCACGCTAAGCTCTACCTTTGTGGGAGCCACATTTACCCCACATGTAGTTAACTTAATCAGAATAGTAACCAAACTTGTCCTAAATCTGCAAATGAAGCAAACAAGTTAGAAAAATATATGCATATTTTGGATGTGTTTGATGACTTCGTTGTTTTCTAGGACATCCAAGGTTTGCATGTTTATTTAATGCACTTATGGATCAGTTTATACATGCATAGGTAGGTGTGTATGTAAGGTTTGAGATCTATCATTGCTTAGAACATTGCTCTAATATCATTTATTTTTCTAGATGCAAAGCTAGGAGCACTACGGAGCTGGGAAGGACACAAGAAGCTTGGGGCTGTAGCAGTAGGGCAAGAGGATAACTTCAAAACCAGTAATTCCTAGGCAATGACTGGTCTCCACCCTTATATGCACATTCTATTTGTTTACTTATTCATGTATAGATTGCTTCTTTATTTTCATTGAATAAGTAAAGTTAGTCCCTTGGCTTGTGAGGGACATGTACACTTCATGATTATCAATAAAAGATTACATTTGTATACATATGATTCTCTTTTCTCATTTGTTGTAATTGCAACATTGGAATGAAAATGTAATATATTTCATTTGATAATCTTTTTTCATGCATATTGAACTTAGCAGACTTATGGTTTATCTTTTAAATGTTTAAATGGACAACAAAAAGGAATAAACACTAAACCTGATTTACTCACAAGAACTAAAAAGTTTATCAGATGGATATCAAGTCATCTTTTCTAAATGGTGAATTGGAAGAAGAGGTGTATGTTGAGCAACCTGATGGATTCCAGTTAACTGATAAGGGAGATATGGTGTGTCGGTTGAAGAAATTAGTGTATGGACTCAAGCAAGCCCCTAGAGCATGGTATGCCAAATTAGACAAGTATTTACTAAAGCTTGGATTTAACAAAGGTACTATTGATAGTAATATGTATTTCAAGAATGGTAATAAGGATTTGATTGTTGAAATCTTTGTTGATGATATCATTTTTGGAGGAGATGATGGTTTGTGCATGAAGTTTTCTAATGAGATGAAGAGTGAGTTTGATATTTCAATGATTGGTGAGATGAAATTATTTTTGGGATTGAAAATTACTCAGTTAGATAAAGGGATTTTTATATCTCAGTCCAAGTATGTGAACAAATTGTTGAAGAAGTTTGGTATGGAAGATTCAAAGCCATTCAGTACACCCATGGTGATGGGATGCAAGTTGACAACAGAAGATGATTCTCTGAAGGAAAATTATACAAGACAGTAGATCAATGATTGGTGGATTGTTGTATTTAACTCAAACTAGATCAATGATTGGTGGATTGTTGTATTTAACTCAAACTAGGCCTGATATCATGAATGTTGTATGTATTGTTGCAAGATTTCAAGTTGATTTGAAGGATTCTCATGTGACTGTTGTGAAGAGAATTTTTGGATACTTGAAGGGAATAGTTGACTTTGGCCTATGGTATCCTAAAGATGATGATCTTACTTTGAGTGCCTTTACTGATGTTGATTGGGCAGGAGATGTAAATGACAGGAAAAGTACTAGTGGTGGAGCATTTTTCTTGGGTAAGAAGCTAATTTCATGGTTAAGTAAGAAGCAGAATGTCATTTCCTTATCTACTACAAAGGCCAAATACATTGTTGCTGCTAACAATTGTACTCAATTCCTATGGATGAAGCAGATGTTGAAGGATATCAGAGTTGTGTATAATGAGCCTATTGCTATATTCTGTGACAATTCAAGTGCCATTAACATTTCTAAGAATTTGGTGTTGCATTTAAAAACAAAGCATATATCTATTAAGTTTCACTTTTTGAGGGAGAAGGTGAGTGAAAAGGAAGTCAAACTAGAGTATGTGCCTATTAAGGAGCAGATTGCAAACATCTTTACCAAGTCGTTTCCTAAGGATAATTTTGAGTATCTCAGAGGGAAGTTAGGGCTGATTACCCCTCCTAATCAGAACTAAGGATGTATTGTATTGCATCAGTTTGTGCATTTCAAAGTCATATCTTGATTCAGATTGATATTATGGTGGTTACTACACAGGGGGAGTAGTCAGATGTTCAGATATGTGGTTCAAAGTTTGTGTTGAGCTTAGAGATCTTTTTCATTGATGTCAAAGGGGGAGAAGATTCATGTGAAAAACTATGAATTATCTGGGGAGAAGAGCCTTGTGGGGAGAAGATCATGTGGAAGAGTTGAGGATAAAATGAGTCAGAATCTAAGGGGGAGTAAGTGTCAAGAGTTAGTTGTGTTGATGGTGTTTTTCACATCATGTGTTGCCATCAATTCCAAAGGGGGAGATCGTTGGCTATTGTGGTTGTGTTGTTGGTATGTGGTTGTCATTGATGTCAACACTATTAGCATTAATTCATTAGAAGTTGTATATGTCAAGGATATTGAGAAAATTGTAATGAGATGAGTTGCAGGTTGTCAACAGTGAAGTGAAGTTTAGTATGTCAAAAAAAATTGTACATTGATGATCAAAGGTTGTGGACTAAAGGGTTTGTTTCTGAGTATCTACTTTATCCATGTCGAGTTTCAGAGATTTGCATGAAGATTTGATTGAGTTATGAAGATTTATATTTTGTCAATTTTTTTGTTGCCTCAGTTTGTGTTCCTGATTGAAGATGATGTGATTTCAATTAGTTTAGCTGTTTCAGATGCTTCTATGGTGATTCATAATGTTTTTGTATATTTTTAGATTGTTCTCTATCTTTGTTGCACATCTACATTGATCATTGTGCTCGTGGTTGGTGATTTTCTCTTACGTGTTCATGTTTTTCTTGTTCTTCGCCGACATGGTGGTTGTAGCATGTTGTGGATCTTCGAGGAGTAATTAAATGAGTTTTTTTTCATGTTGGAGATGTTGATTTGGGTCTTCACTAAGTTGTGCTCGACCTTGGTTGATTCGCATTAATAATCTTTAGTATTTTGGGCTGATAGTTTATATTCATTTTATTATTTTGTTGAAGCCAACATGTAGGGATGAAATTTCTTGTTGCGGATATATAAGAGCGATTGCTTATTCGAATTGAGGTGTGCTTTTGTGTCTATATTTACAAATATTGATCTAAATCATTTGAAGGCAGAGCAGAGTGTGAAGAAGAGTGAAGAAGAGTAAAGAAGTGTTCATGCGCTTAACCTGAACTGTGATCAGGGATTAGCAGATGCTATTCTATCAGTTCAAATCCCTGTGGTTGTAATCCGATTCTTTCTATAAGACAGTGTGTCTTCCTTTGGGTGGTTAGCCCTATTGTAATTTAGTAGTGAGCTCTAGGCAGTGTGCCTAAATGCAAGTGAATTCCCCATATTTTCATTTCTTATACTTTTAAGAGGGTATAATCTTGTGGATTGACCTCCACCATGGTTTTTCCCCTAACAAGGTTTCCATGTAAAAAATATTGGTGTTATGTGTGTTTCTGATGTGTTGATGATTTATGTTTTCATGGTTATTAATCAAATCAGAGAATAATGTTAATGAGTTGAATAAGTTTTAAATTATGTGACAACTAATTCACCCCCACCTCCACCCCCACCCCCCCTCTTAGTTGTCTGCCCTTGTGTTGCCAACATGTAAGGTGTTATGTATTTGCATTAATTGTTGTCAAGTCTCCCCTTGGAAAAGTATAATTTATTAGGCTTGTAGATGTAAAATAGGGCTTATTAAGGCCTAATTAAGCTCAATTTAATTAAGAGGGCCCAAATAAGTGTGTAAATGTAAAGGGGTACATTTAACAATACTAAATTAAGGCATTACTAAGTCCAAATTAAATTAGGAGGGCCCAAACAAGTGATAAAATGTAAAGGGTTACATTTTTCTACACTACATCTTTGAAAAAGAAGGTTGGTGATTCCATTACAAAACATTTAAATTATTTTAATATTGTAACGTTAGGAAAATCTCACTTACCAATTATATCCTTTAATTTCTAAAATAATTTAATAGAATAAAATAATTATAAAAAGGTGTGGAAAAGAGGAATAATTAAATTTCTTCATTATTACTTCAAAAAGGACATTCATACATTTAATGAGTTAATATGTATGTCCACACAAGGTCATTCCTATGCATGATCTAGCCATGAAGGCTTACACAAAAAGATACGCAATACCCATAAATTCAAATACTGTAATGCAAATTAAGGAAATAGCAAGATCATCAATGCATCCACAAAAGAGCCATAACACAAAGAATTTCATGAGTGGAAAACCCTCTTAGGGATGAAAAAACACTCATAAAAGTGTCTCACTGGCTTAATGAAATGTCTCATTGGAAAAGCCATACTAGCTACAATGTCTCAATAGTTATGAGATGCCTCACGAGAAATGATCATATTGTCTCATTGTGATGATCATTCATTACATATCACAAAGAACATATTGTAGTTCTTTTACAAGTTACATAAATCTACAAGTAACAATTTCAAGTTTCCCCAATGCATCATCCTTGCATAGGAAGTTAAGGTAGTACCAACACTATCATGAATCGCTCCCAAGCAATTGCAAATAAGAAAATCCTACTTCCAATGACCTTCCAAATATTACACAAGTACACTTACAAACATAACCAATTACATAAAGCTTCAAGAAAGTAGTCCTAGTCTTGTTAAAATGTACACATGCCTATGCAATTATAACTAGAATGTTTACCTATAATCTCAATGATTCATAGGGTTTTATCATTAAGAAAAAAATACTATATAAAAGAGTTAAGAAGGTATACATTCATATGCAAATAAAACACAAAAACAACTAAGTGATGGAGTTCCAAAGTTCCCCCTACATACTTGATAACCATTATGCATGAGAAGAATGCCACCATTCAACCTAATATTTAAAAAGGTAAGGTATTGTTTATTATCTTTTATAAAATCCCCAATTTGATTCACATTACATAATATGTGTAGATTAATTGCAATCTACATCTATAAATGTATTGGTCAAGTGTTATAAAGTATCTCAAATTTCATATTCAAATCTTTAATTTTGTTCTCCTATGTGAAACTCATACTTAGAGTACTTTTCTTCAATGGAAAATATTAATAGATATATTTTTTTTAAATAACTTAATTTGATTTCTTTACTTTGTTAAATATTTAATCCTAATTTAATTACTTTCGTCACAATATTCAAATGGAATAGTCCGAAAGTCAATGTCTTTGGCATACTAACATTTTGATATGAAGATGAACATATGCAAGATTTCAATGTCTACATATAGATCTATATATCTAGTTATGCATATGTGTATACAAATATACAATTACATACATATAAGATAAAAGTTTAATTATAGATGCATACATA
The DNA here is from genome assembly GCA_007258455.2 of Sequoia sempervirens. Taxonomy (NCBI): domain Eukaryota; kingdom Viridiplantae; phylum Streptophyta; class Pinopsida; order Cupressales; family Cupressaceae; genus Sequoia; species Sequoia sempervirens. Next base: position 7,184,198 of record VDFB02338372.1, on the reverse strand, counting down.
TATAAAAGGAAGCATAAACAAAGTCCGTGAACTGTTTGACTTAAATCTTTCCACCGTACAAAGTATCCAATAGTTCGTTTCCAATCTAAATGATTTAATCTAAAAGTAACAAATTGGTGTAAGTTTGAAAGAAATATTTTCCAATACATTTTAATGAGTAAAACATACCCAATTCCCGTAACGCATATATATATATTCAGAACTAAAAAAGAAATTTTAAACATTCCAAATCAGATTTAATATCTATTCTTTTTGAAAATTATAGGTTGCTCTCATACATATTATATTTGTATTTGTTTTTAAAATACAGAAAACTACGTTTCCAACTGAAGTAATTTTCTTTTCAAATACATTAATTTGCATACAGACATTATTTGCATATCACTTCCCAAATTAAATACAAATTTTATACTTATGTACTCAAGAACACTTATCCATAACAAATATATAACTACCTATTTACTTCAGAAATAAATCATACTTTTATTGATCTATTTATATTAGAATTCAGCAAATATTATTTTATTTTATACATATGTTATGACAGATCACTGGAGTTTTATAACAACAGCATACAACTATAAATTATACAATAGGATATATATACATTTATCACAAAACAATACCCAAAGGAAAATCGCAGGCTTCAAACTTGACTACAAATTTTGGCGTATGAAGCTGAGTTTTCTGCAAGCTTTAATCTCTGTTGTTTTTATTGATGTTTCAAAGACAAATGCAATGATTTTACCCTACTCTACTGTAACCCTTTTTGTTATTGTTTTTGCAGAGAATTAAAGAAAGGTTATGAAAAGTAATTGTCTCCTTCCCATTATTCCTTTTTCCCTCTTTAAAGATTTTTTTCCCCCAAATTTTCAATAACGGATTCTTTAAAATCAAAGTAACCGGATCATGAAAATAAAAGATAATATTTATTTTTATGCATAATATTTATCCACCCATAGTAATAATAAAGAAATCCTATTTTTATTGTATACAAAATATTTATCCCAATAAATAAATAATGCCTATTTAATTTCAGAAGTAATAGATAAACCATTTTAATTTGCAATCTATATATTTATTCAAATAAACAATAAGGAAATATTACTGACTTGCACAATAAATAGTTTTTTTTTTAAATAACAAGGTATTTTCATTTAATTATAATTAAATTTGTTATTCTAACTAACAAGCATTATTGATAAATTGAAGAATGATTTTTCTAATTAAATTATAATTAATTCCCTTTTGTTTCATTATAATTTAATTTAACCAAACATTATAAAATTACGAACAATAAAAAAAATAGGGGTTGTGACAAATATAATTATAAATTATCTTGCATCAATAGATGTTAAGATAGAAGAGGAAGATAAATGTATTTTGATGCTTTGTTCTTTACCCAAATCATGGGAAAATATAATTATTTCCATAAGCGGTGGTGGTACAGAACCGAAGATGGGTAGTCTCATTGCAATACTTCTTTCAGAAGAGATGAGGAGAAATTCCATGAATGTGGACTCCCAAGATGTCTTGCATGTGCGAGGAAGGTCCAAAGAAAAATGAGGGCCTAAAGGGGATAAGAAGAGAGACAAGTCTAAAGGACATTCTAAAACCCCCGAGAAGAGCAAAGTAAAGTGTTGGAATTATGGTAAAAGAGGGCATGTGAAGGAGTGTAGAAAGGAGAAAAAGAGTTTAGATGCTTCCACAAAAAATTCCTTAGAAGATGGTGATTCTGATGCTTTTTTTATTTTTTCTAAGACTATTAGTGACGATTCTTGGCTTATTAATTCAGGTTGCTCCTACCATATGACTCCTAATAAGGAGTGGTTTACTTCATATTCAGCTTATGATGGGCGAGAATTTTTCCTTGGTGATAACATCACAAAGAAGATTGTTGGTAAGGGAAAGGTAAAGTTGTGTTTCACTGATGGAAGGGTTAAAAATCTTGATCATGTTTTACATATTCTGAGACTTGTAGGGGCATAGCAAATTTTGTTTGTTGGGACCCTTAACTGGCAAAGTAACAAGACTAAAGGCAAATATTAAACATTTGATTATATGTTTGTTTTGGATTATTAAATGCTATTAAATGTGACGTTTTGGTGATTTGAAAAGTATTGTAAAGAGGTTGAAGATGAATATTGAACATTTGATATTACGTTTGTTTTAAGATTATGAAATGTTAATAAATTTGGGGTTTTGGTATTTTAAATATATATATATATATATATATATATATATATATATATATATATATATATATATATATATATATATATATTGTAAAAAGGTTGTTTTAATTATAAAATAGATTATAATTATAAAATAGATTATAAGGTAGAATAATAAGTTAATATTTTCTCTTAGATGTTAGAAAGAGGGAAAATTTGTATAGTTCCTACTTCTTTGGGTTTTCTTGGGATTTTTTTTCAAGAAACAGGAGAAAATGGTTAGCTGAAAGGAATAACGAGGAGGAGAATGAAAACGAAAGAAGGGAGGTTAGGTAGATGATTCATGTTGCAATTTTTATTTCAATTTAAATTATGAAAATTTCATATTATAATGAAGTTCAAGATTAATTATATTCAATTCAATAGTGAAATTATTAAATTGGTAAAGAAAGTTCAAGATTTGTTTTGGGTTTCAAATATTTTAGTGCTATGTGTGAGCTAGCCCAACTTTGTGTGAGTCATGAAATGCTCTGTGTGAGCTTAAGGAAAATAATTGCTCTGTGTGAGCTTTTGAAGGAGATATTGCTCTATGTGAGCTAGTGAAGAACTTGGGGGTGGCTGGGTGGAGAGCGAAAGAAAGATTTAAATCTAATTCAACGTAAATGAAATTTTCCCTCTATTAACATTTGTCATTGTGTTACTAAATGCAGAAAAGAAGAAGCCCTCTTTCAGGGATGGAAAAAATTCAGCAGTGGAAGAGGACATTAAGGAGTATTCCACAACAGTAAATCGGGAAAACAGTTACAAGCCATAAGAAAAAAAAAAGAAGGAAAAACTCTGACATGGTTACAAGTAAATTAACTGGAATCTCTCTCTTTAAGCATTCGAAGCCATATCTTGATCTCCTAGGCGAGGCTTTCAAAAGAAATAGTAATTTAACTCATTTTTTTAAAATAAACTATTCTAGCGATGCATTAGGGGTGTAGACATCTAAATTTAATCACTTCCATATGATTAAATTTACTCCCTTTCCTTCTATCGTATTAATATTAATTTATTAAATTAATATTACACCTTTTGTTTCATATCGGTAAAGTATCTAATTTAATAATTAATACTTTATCTTTCACCCTATTCCTCTCTAAATTAAATAAATACGCTAATTTATTTAATTTAGTCATTTTTACCCTTTTGATTTAAAATCAATTTAAAATTCTTCACTTGTCACATCCTCCATAACTTTTCCCTAATCTGAATTAATTTAATTAATTCATGATTATGATGTGCATCCTCTTAATCAAAGATTAATGTCACATCCTCCTACATTTGCCACTTGCCTCTAATCTTCCATTAATTAGCTTAATCCAACATTTGCACAACCTTAACCAAGGTCATTAGCCATTTTTAGCACCACTTTTGGTCAATTCTTCCATTTTTCCTTTTTGGACATTGACTCTCCTTCCCATGAGAATTTTTAATTCTCATTTATTTATCCATGTCTCTCTCCTCCCCATGTGAATTTTTAATTCACATTTTGTCTTTCCAAGGCTTTTAGAACCTTGGACTTGTCACAATCTCACATGGGACCAAGTCCCACCTTTTTTGAGCCCACCTTTTATCCTCTAGATCCTCCTAAGAATGTGAATTTTTAATTCACATTTATATCCCCAACCACCTTTCATTTTCCCATGTAGATTTTTGAGGAATTCCAAAATTCTCAAATGTCTCTTTCACTCCCACTTGGGGACAAGAAATCCCTTTTTAAGGAAATCTCCTCACTCCCCAAGGTGCATGTCCTTCCTCCACCTCATGTACCTTCTTGACACCTCACTTACACCTCATATCCCCTTGTCCACTTCACCCTCCACATGTCAAGATGTGAGGGCTTGTGGGTTCTCAACCCACCATAGCCCTTCATCTTGGCCTTGTTGGATGCATCTTGACCGTTGAATTCTCTAGAGAATTCAAATTCTCCTATAAATACCCCCTTCTCAAGGGCATTTTAAACACTTGGTATTTTCATAACTACATGTTGTTGATTTGTATTTTCAATCATTTGCCATCATTTAGCCCTCTCTCTTAATCACTTTGCACATCTAATCTTGCATCTAGTCACTCAAACCATCATCTAAGGAGCACACAAATCATCCCAAGCAAGGGCCAATCAAGGAGAAATCAACAGCAAGGAAGGTGAAATCGTTTGTGTCTTATTTTGTCTATTTTCTTTATTGTTTATCACTCTTTTGGCTAATCTTGAGGTGTCCTTGGTCTTTTATCACTTGTGTTTCTTAGTTATTTTGCACGTTAAAGTAGGATAAAATTCTAAGGTATACATTTTTGGCATGCCCGGTGGGACCCACAAACAGGTTCTTGCATTTAACCCTTGTTTTGGCTAAGAACTGTGCAGGAAAAGGTCGCAGAAAGGCGGAAGCACCCTTGTTTCTGCTGCAGAAAGGCGGAAGCGCCCCTGTTTCTCCTGCAAAAAGGCGGAAGCACCCTCTATCCTACTACAAAAAGGAAGAAGCGCCCTCTGCCTTGCCGCAGAAAGGCGGAAGCGCCCTCTGGTCTGCTACAGAAAGACGAAAGCGCCCTACATCTCAAAGTTTTACTTTCTTCTAACGAGTTTGCTACAATTAGGGATAAATTTAAAAGGTTTTTCTAACACGTTTCTTGCAGTGGGAGGGGCACAACTTTCTTGTTTTCTTGAAAATCTGATAAAGTTTACTGCAGAAAGGCGGAAGCGCCCTCTAACCTTTTGTTGCAGAAAGGCGGAAGCGCCCTCTAACCTTTTGTTGTAGAAAGGCGGAAGCGCCCCCATTTTGTTGCAGAAAGGAAAAAGCGCCCCCATTTTGCTGCAGAAAGGTGGAAGCGCCCCCATTTTACTGCAGAAAGGTGGAAGCGCCCCCATTTTGCTGCAGAAAGGTGGAAGCGCCCCCATTTTGCTGCAGAAAGGCGGAAGCGCCCCTATTTTTGCTGTAGAAGGGCGGAAGCGCCCCAAAACAACACAGTTTGGAAGGTAAAACAGTCATTTTAGCTTCATTTTTGCTCCCATTTTTTGCTATTTTCAAGTAGTAACCCTCTAACATTGTTTTGGCAAGGATATTAGTATTTTTTGCTAATGATTTGTAGCATATTGTGGCATAATTTAACCAAGGGCGAAGAAGAAGAAAGCTAACATTTGCTTGCAGGGCCATTTGTTTGATCAAATCATTGAAAAAATTATCCTTGTTGTTCGAATATAGTCTAATTAGAGGGAAGTAACATTTATTGCTTGTCTTCTTTCTAGTGGGACCTGCTTGGGAATTTCATCACCCCAAGGGACGATTCCAACCACGCGTACCAGCGGGGTATATAAAGGGGGGAGAATGAAAGTTGTACCCCAATCCAGTCACGTCGTAATTGGCAGAGCGTTGAAGCTAGGGTGATACCTAGATAGACGTGAAGAGTTGGTCCGAGCCTTTCAGTATCTCGCTGGGGTTCCTGACTCACGCTTGTGACGGGCTGGTGTTCACGGTTGTGCCTCACATACCGAGAGTATATCGAGGACTCCCTAGAAACCTTGTGCATCCTAGATTAAGACTTTGCCTTGCCATACCCTTAATATTAATCATAGGATTGTGCTTGCTTGAAGTGTTTCTTGTGAAAAATTTGTCAAATCTTTAATACTTTGGACTTACTTTAGTATTTTGCGTCCTTGCCATAGCCTTTACCATCAAAACCAAGCTCTGTCCTACTGCAGAGAGGCGGAAGCACCCCCATTTCTATTGTAGAAAGGGGGAAGCGCCCCTGTTTTGCTGCAGAAAGGCGAAAGCGCCCCTGTTTCTGCCGTAAAAAGGCGGAAGCACCCCTGTTTTGCTATAGAAAGGTGGAAGCGCCCTTGTTTCTGCTGCAGAAAGGCAGAAGCGCCTTTGTTTTGCTGCAGAAAGCATTCAGCACCCCTGATTTTTGCTGCAAAGGGGCAGATTTGCCCTCCTGAACACCTGAAATTGCCCCATTTGGATTCATTTAGCCTCTAAATCACCATTTAATCATTCCCAACCATTATCCCATCATCCTAAGCCTCCATTTTGTCACTCTAAGCCTCCCGAAATCCTCCATTTGATCCATTTAAACCTCCATTCTATCATTCCAAATCTTCGTTAACCATTATAAATCCCCATTCACTCTCCATGATCATCTTTAATCCACCCTTTCATCTTAATCTTCCGTTCAAAAGTCCATACCCTCAACTTTACCATTCACATCTCCAAACACCACCCATAACAAAACCGTCCCAACCTTGTATTACAAAGTGGTTACCTAAATTGACCATAGTGCTTGAACTTGATTATTAGTCTTTAACTTCGATCCCAATCAATTTTCTTCCATCTTGAGGTGAATTCGGTGGCGTAAGTTATCATCCTCGGCCCAATCAATCCATTCCTATCTCAAGGTGGATTCGGTGCCATAGTCATCCTTTTAATCAATTAAAGCTCTTGGTTGCTAAAGGTAACTTCCTTTGATTAAACTCAAGGTCTCCCTGTCATCTTTTATCATCCAATTATATCCATCCAATCCAATCTAATCCAATCCAAATCCATTCCAAATCAAATCCAAATCCACCCCAAATTGAATCCAATCCAATCCAATCAAATCCAATCCACCCCAAATCAAATCCAATCCAATCCAATCTAACCAAATCCAAATCAAATCCAATCCAATCCAAATCCAATCCAATCCAATCCAATCCAATCTAACCAAATCCAATTCAAATCCAATCTAATCGAATCCAATCCAATCTAATCAAATCCAATCCAATCCAATCCAAATCCAATCCAATCCAATCCAATCTAACCAAATCCAATTCAAATCCAATCTAATCAAATCCAATCCAATCCAAATCGAATCCAATCCAATCCAATCAAATCCAATCCAATCGAAATCCAATCCGATCCTATATATCCCAACAAAATCTGATCCAAATCCAAACCCCATCCAAATCACACCTTATCCAATCACAACCAAATCATTTGATAAAGGCATTAATCTACTTATCCCACATTTGCATGCCCGTTCAGACCCGTTCACAGGCAAAGAAAATGGCCGACCGTCAAGCTCAAAACGCCCCATCGAACAACCCTCAAGATCCCAAAAACATAATCAACATCTCATTAGATCCTAACAAGGGTACCAACATCTCTCACAATTTTCATAATGGTACTTCATCACACTCCAACACTGAGAATCAGAATAACTCGCCACATGGAGAAGAAAGTATGGTTAATCAACCTGAACTCACACTTGAGGAACATTTTAGTAATCCCGCCAATGTGCAAATGACTGACCGTTTGCTTGAGAAACATGGGGAAGAAATCTTGGCCCACTTAATTGAAAAGGGTGTTAAACCCCCCTCCAATGTTGACCTATCCAAATATAGGGGTGCCCCATCTAACGTACTCCAAGGGTCCCAAAATGCACCTGAAGGTTCATACTTCTCCAATGTTCTTCCAGTCGAGGGTTGGCATCAACCTGAATTTGGCAATGTCATTCTTTATCAGGTTAATTATCCCCCACATGCTTCGACCTCAGCTATAGGTGGACCTCAAGTGCCTGATCCCAATAATCCTTTTGCTTATGGCATGCCACAAAGTGTTCCACAACCTCCTCCATTAACGTTAACAACACCCCCTCCTTCCAACCAACCTCCAATCAACATTGGGGGCACCTCCTTTGCCACATCGCTTCCGCCTCCTGGGACCACCAACACACCACCTCAATAGGTTCACCAATCTACCATTATGCCTCAATTACCTCCACAAGGCACACCCCAGCTGAACATTCCGAGCGGTACCCAACAACCCCCTTTACAAAACATGCCTACACTACCTCCGCCATCTCATCCGCAACAATCTATACACAATGCTTTGGCCTCTTCACAACAACCATCCTACCAATCACAAGGCAATCCATCTCAACCTACTACATAAACCATATCTCCCTTTCTTACGTCCTTTTTGCATCCAAAGGCTCAACCACAACACAATATCCCACCTCAGTCCACACAACATCCGACGTCACAACAACAACCTCCCCAACACTACTACTATCACAACCAACAACAATTTCCCCAACAACCGCTTTATGCGACCTCCCATCCATCACAACAATACCCTCAATACCAACAAACCAACACGCAACATCCCATCCAAGCTCCTCAACAACCTACCTCACACTTTTACTCAACAAATTCATATTATGCCCCACAACAACAACCCCCATATCAACAAAATCCCCCATCTTACCAGCAAGCCATGTCATCATCCAATCATCCAAACTCGTATTCAAACAATCTGACACCCTTTCAGCAAGATCCCTCATCCTTCTATCATCAATATCCCCCCAACCCACCACCAACTAGCTCAGATTTGTTGGAAATCAAAGCCGCACTTAAGGATCTTCAAGCTGGGGCTACAAAACAATCATTCAAATTTGAGGATATATGCCCATATCCATTTGATCCCTCCATCTCATTGATCCCATTTCCTAAACATTTCGAGATTCCAAAATTTGACAAATACAAGGGAGACAAAGACCCAAAGGCTCACTTGCAGGAGTTTTATTCATAGTTCCAAGAAGTCATGTACAGTGATAACTATCTCTTGCGGTTGTTCCCATGAAGCCTAGCAAGCCATGCCCTAGATTGGTTCATGACTCTCGAAAAGGGGTCCATAAAAACTTTTGCAGACTTATCAGAGAAGTTTGTATCCTACTTCTCTTTCAATTTGCAGAAGGATACAGACACCTTAGACCTCCTAAAAGAGAAACAACGTGATGGAGAAACCTTTACCAGCTACCTCCAATGGTGGCGTGCATTAGCTAGTCGAATGAAAAATCCTCTGAAAGAAAAAGACATGGTCACCCTTTTCATGGAAAATTCTCATCCTGACATGGCCCACAATTTTAGACTACATTGTGTCTCCACTTTCACCAAGATAGTGGAAAAGGGACCTATCCTTGAACGTGCCCTTATTGCCAAAGGACACATCAAAATACATAGTTATGATAAAGAAAGGTCATTTGGAGATAAACCACGATTCTAGAATAAGAACAAAAATGTGGTAAATGACGGAGTGACAGACACCAAACATGTCCAAGTGGCTAATGCATCCCAAAGGCAACAGCAGTCTATACCCAACGCCATATCGGTACCACAGGGGGCACCTCGCCCCCCTCAACAGTCAAACCAAAAAAATCAGGGGAACACCAAACGTCAATACGACCAATTGGGTGAACCCTTAAGTGTTGTTTTTAATAAATTGTTACAAATCAATTACCCCATCACATACCCTGTCACCAAACCATTCGATGAGTCCAAACCCAAGCCGGCATGGTTTAAAGAAAATGAGTATTGTGACTTTCATAAAATCAAGGGACACTCCTTGAATAAGAGTCAGGGTTTAAAAAATTATGTCCAAGATCTCATTGATCGAGGAGATATCAAGGTTGACCCTAGTCAACCTTCGTCATCCAATGCTCAACTGCAAATCTATCAAAACGCCTTCCCAAACCATAGTCAAGGCCCTAGTACCTCCAACAGCAATCCCCAAAACAACAGCACAAATAATGTGAATTACAAGAATGTGCCCTTCAATTATGAAGGTGTTATTCATTACATTGAGCAGGTGGAACCCCGAGTATCCATGATACACGTTAAAGCCAAAGATCCTCAATGTGCTGTGACTACACGACGAGCCCGCATCACCATCCCTACAGCCTTTGCACCCATCCAAACCACTCCTGTAAACTCTCAATATAACATCCTTGATCACCTAAGGAAGACCCCCGCTCATATCTCCATTTTGGATTTGCTTAAGTCTTCCCCGGTACATCAAGAAATCCTCAATAGAGCCTTGTAGGAGACCCATGTACCGAATGACATCGACCCCACACAATTCCAAGCTTTGGTGGGACACTTGGCTTTGTCTCATCACCTCCACTTCAGCCAAAATGATATGCCCAACATCGATGTCAACCATAATCGCCCCTTACACATCAAAGTCATAGTTGTCCGCCATAATATAAAAAGGGTCTTGGTAGATAATGGCTCTACCCTCAATTTATGTACTTTGAAATTCATAAAACAGGTAGGGTATACTCAAGCGGACCTAAGCAGCCAAATAATTACAATCAAAGCTTATGACAATGCAGAGAGAAATTCAGAAGGAATCATCAGTCTTCCTATCCAAGTGGGGCCTGTGCTCCAATATACTACCCGTCATGTCCTTAATCTGGACTTACCGTATAATATCCTCCTTGGCCGCCCATGGCTCCATGCTATGCAGGCCGTCCCATCCACGTACCATCAATGCCTCAAATTCCTAGTCAACGGACAGGAGGTCACCATCTATGCCGACCGCCAACTGTTTGAGTATTGTCGAGCTTTAGAAGCATCTTTTCCCCATTTACATTATTGTCCTGGGGTCAAAATGGGGGCATCCCAGTCGTCATCCTCCAATCCATCATCCACCGTGATCACCACTCCATCCTTCACCACTAATCCTTCAGTCATTGGAGTCCAAATCATTGACAAAGGGTGTGGTGAGTATGAGATGCATACGGCCCTCAATGTAGCCACCATGCCACCGTCACCACATGAGTATGGTCAACCTTCACGCGCTTCACAAAAGGAAGACAAAATCATCACCTTCAGTGGTAAAAACATTCCTACTACCACTTTCAGATCTCTGAGTGTCAAGGTTGATGCACTAGAGGAAGACATAAGCCAATGGGTCTACCGAGAAGAGCTCGAACCAGAAACTCCTCTAAAGAAATATTTTCAAGAAAAGTATCCTTGGCCAACAAAGTTCGTGGAAAAACATAACTACCAAGGTAGAGGCCTAAGTAAAGAGGAACAAGGGCAATTGCAACCCATTGATACACCACAGTTACCAAATAAGGTAGGAATTGGGTATGACAGCAAACAGAAAAGCCCCGCAACACCATCTAATACTTCTAATAGTATCACCACGGACGAGGGCTCATTGGCAGACATACCCGAGGAGGAATCCATCATACATGCATACGAAGATGTCGATCACACTGACTTATCATCCATGTTCAAATGCCTATCCGTTTGCACCATCAGCCTATCCCTTCGTCACCCTGAACTCATTGATTGGGACCTACATAATGCCACACCTGTCAGTATGCCTGCGGACACATATGTCAACCTTATGGGATTGGGGGAGGATGAACACTCCAGTCACAAAAATAGAAATAAGAAAAGTAAAAAGCGGTCATCTAGTGAAAACCCCCTGAGGCACTTCCTGACCTAGAAAATGTAAAAATAAAGGACGCATCTGAAAGCGAAAACCTCGAAGAGGCACCGGAAGATGGAGATGTTCATCTTCCCCTTATGGGAACTCAACTATCTGCCAGATCATCTATCTTGATTGAAGAGACACAAGAAATTAATTTGGGAACTGCTAAAAGTTTGAAGATCACCTATGTAGCCAAGTCACTCTCCGAATAAGAATATCCGGTCTTTGTGCAGCTACTCCGAGAAGGAGTCATTAACTTTGCTTGGTCATACTCAGACATGTCGGGCTTAGACCCTACTTTAGTGGTTCATCACTTAGACATTCACCCGGACGCCAAACCTGTCAAGCAAAAACTCTGTAAGATGCATCCGCAAGTCGCATTATTAGTTAAGAAGGAATTGGAGAAGTTACTGGATGCAGGTTTTATCAGACCAATTGACTACTCTGAATGGATCTCTAATATAGTTTCAGTTGCCAAACCCAACGGAGACATTCGGGTCTGCACGGATTTCAAGGATCTCAACAAAGGTTGCCCAAAAGACGATTTCCCTCTTCCTAATATTGACATGTTAGTCGACCTAACAGCAGGACATGAGATGTTATCCCTTATGGATGGCTTCTCTGGTTATAACCAGATCCGAATTGCACCTGAAGACCAACACAAAACCGCCTTCACAACTCCTTGGGGCACCTTCTGTTACAATGTTATGCCCTTCGGTCTCAAAAACGTGGGGGCAACATATCAGAGAGCCATGACGGTTATCTTCCATGACCTCATCCATATCATCATGGAAGACTATGTTGATGACCTATTAGGGAAATCCAGAACATGAGCAGAACATCCCACCATCCTGAAGAAGATATTTGAGTGGTTGGAGCATTATAAGTTGCGGCTGAATCCGAAAAAGTGTGTCTTTGGAGTCACATCAGGGAAGTTGTTGGGTTTCATAGTCTCTCGCAGAGGTATTGAAGTTGATCCTGCCAAGGTAAAGGCTATTCTGGACATGCCACCTCCACGTAATCTAAAGCAGTTAAGAAGCCTCCAAGGAAAGATGCAGTCCATCCGTCGATTCATCGTCCAGCTTGCAGATAAATGTCAGCCATTTACCTATCTTTTGAAGAAAGACTCCACCTTCTGATGGACCCCACAGTGTCAAATGGGTTTTGATAAAATTAAGGAATATTTAGCCCATCCACCGATTTTGATGCCGCCTATTCCAGGAAAACCCCTCCTGCTTTATATCTCTCCTACCTCAGTCGCACTGGGGGCATTATTGGCACAACATGATGAGTCACTCAAAGAGAGGGCAATCTACTACATCAGCTGAACATTAGTTGGCTATGAGTTAAATTATTCCCCTATGGAAAAAGCATGCCTCACACTAGTCTTCAGTACACAGAAACTCTGCCATTACATGCTCAGTCACCCAATCAAGTTAATCGCTAAAATTGATCCCTTGAAGTATCTGTTATCTAGAACCACTTTGACTGACCCCATGGCCAAATGGATCATGCTCCTCAGTGAATTTGACATAGAGTATGTAGAGCGCAAAGCCATAAAAGGACAAGTTATTGCTGATCAATTGGCCAAAGCACCATTGGTAGATGCTTACCCCTTAGACACTGAATTCCCGAATGAAGAAATCTACACAGTGACAGAAGCACCAACTTGGACGTTATATTTTGATGGCTCATACACTCATAATGGATCAGGGGTAGGAATTCTATTAGTCACTCCTCAAGGTGACTACATCCCAAAATCATTCAGAATAGCATTCCCATGTACCAATAATATGGCAGAATACGAAGCTCTCCTCATAGGCCTCAGAATTGCAAAACAGTGGCACATAACACATTTGAAAGTCTTTGGGGATTCCTTGCTGGTTATCAGACAAGTTAATGATGAATTCCTCACAAAGGATGATAAACTGTTACCCTATAAATGCATGGTGGATGATTTCAAAAAATATTTCACCTCCATACAATTTGACCAAATCCCACGGGTGCAGAATAAAGCAGCAGATGCCATGGCTACCATTGGTTCCCTAATTGACATGCCCAAGGATCGAACAGAGTGTGAGTTTCTTGTCGAACAACTTTTAATCCCTGCATATGATGTTCCTAAAACTGACATGGTGTGCAATATTGTAGGTCCTGCCTCCCCGTGGTACCAAGACATATATACTTACCTCCATGACAATACCATACCCCCAGAACTTACACGTAACCAATGTAAATCCTTTATCCATCGTTTGTCCTGATACATCATCATTGGTGATATGCTTTATCATCGCGGGTATGATGGAATCCTCCTGAGATGTCTGAATGAGACCGAGGCCCAAACAGTACTAACGGAAGAACATGGTGGTATTTGTGGGGATCACTCAAATGGGCTCTAGCCAAAAGGATCTTACGGGCTGGATATTATTGGCCTACACTGGAACACGATGCTTGTGAATTTGTGAAGAAATGTCTTCCATTCCAACAGTATGCGGATTTGATCCACGCTCTAGCATAAGATCTTCAGCCTCTCCTAGCACCGTGGCCATTTTCTCAATGGGGTTTCAACTTGATTGGCAAGATTCACCCACCATCATCCGACGGCCATACATTCATCATCACCACAACTGAGTACTTCACCAAATGGGTGGAAGCAATGCCACTCTCACAAATCACCGGTACTCAGATTTCTAAATTCATCCTCTACCATATTCTCTACAGATATGGTATCCCATCCACCATCATTTCTGATAACGGAAAGCCGTTTAAAAACCAAGCCATGAAACACCTCTGCGATACCTTCCATATTCAGCATCGTTGGTCGACACCTTATTATCCTCAGGGTAATGGTTAGGAAAAAGCAACCAACAAGACCCTCATCCGCATCCTCAAAAAGGTTGTCAATAACACTAGACGAGATTGGAACCTTCACATTCATCCCACCCTCTGGGCATACCGTACATCTATCCGCACCCCAACAGGCGCCACCCCATACTCTTTAGTATACGGTGCTGAAGCCGTCTTGCCAATCGAAGTTGAGCTCCCCTCATTAAGAATTTCTTTGAAGAACCTCATCAATGAAGAAGATGCTCGTGTTGCACGGCTCACACAGCTAGAGTTACTGGATGAACGGAGAATACGGGCCTATGATCACCTACAAGCATACCAGAATCGTCTCAAATGTCATTACAATAAAAAGGTCCGCCCCAGGCAATTCCAAGTTGGCGAGCTTGTCCTCAAAGAAAACCAATGCACTCAGCAAGACCGTGACAAGAAAGGAAAATTTGAGGCAAACTGGCTAGGGCCATATATCATAACTGCCAAATATGGATCTGGAGCCTACAGATTAACTACTCTGGAAGGAGAGCCCCTTGATGAACCTGTCAATATTCTCCATCTGAAAAGGTTCTACGCTTAAGTCCACTTGATCTACCCTATCAAAAAAATCAAAAAAAATCAAGAAAATAAAAAAAGTGACAAAAAATCCAAAAATAGTAAAGAGAAATAAATCCATCCTATGGTGAAAACCACCTCTTGGTGGCGCCTTGGATAAGTATGGATGGTGAAAACCTGTTAGCACGCATCATCCATAGAGGGCTTAATCATTATCTACCTAACATCCTAGTTATTTTGTGCTTTCATCCGCACTATCATCCCCACCCGCATCAGCCTAGGCCGTTTAGTATTTGTTGATTGAGCACTGGACGACCCACCTTACCTATCCCTTATCCTGAGCTTTTTTATATATATCCCACTTTGAGCTTATGTCTTTCTTTCCCTTTTTCGGTCGGTTCGTGTCGTCATGTAAGATCATTCATCATGTCGGTCTCCACCTAGGTTTCGTCGCCTTCATCCTTTGTCGAACTACATTGCCCCTGCGCTTTCACGTAGGCAAGGTTGGTCATCTGATCCTCCCCCAGGGCATTTGTCTGTCGTGTTTTGGTCACCATTGTCTTCTTTCCGCTTTATCCATGGTCTTTTTCATGAACTACGAGGGCTCTACGCTTTCACGTAGGCAAGGCTAATCTATGATCGGCCCTCGAGCCCCTAGGTCTTTAGGTTGTGTCTTGTCTCCCTTGTGTTGTGTCATCAAGCTATGCCTTTATCTCACTGGTCCTTAACAAACAAAACCCACCTGTACCAACGAATCTAATCAATTTTGAATATCCTATATCATACCGATCTTTTTGCTTAGTATCCATCATAGGTCTTAACAGGATACATCCTTCCTAACAGACCTCATCAATTCCATCTATCCCCTTGATCCTATGGCAATGGACATTTGAAATTGATTGTGATCTTTTGATGATTTTGGTTTTTGTTTATCAGTTGGGCTCCCTATCATCACTTATCAAGGCCGCCATAATCCATCATATTATGACATGTTTTGATTGGTCCACATAGGGGCATATCTTGATCTTTTCTTTGATTGTGTCTTCTTGGTTGTCCCACATAGTACCCACCAAGATCCTCGAGATCTTGTGTTATGTTGGGACATCCTTTTGTGCTTGTGGTTATCTCAATACCGGACCCGAACAAGGTCTTTGTGACTTTGGGGTATTGGGATAGCCTTTTTGTCTGGCGTGTTTGTCTTATGCATTAGACACTAATCTACCTTGGTCCTCCATACCTTGGTGAATCGTGTCTTATGCTATAGCAAAACCAGTGCTCCAAAGATGGCAAATTGAGTTAGGGTTGCATTTTCATAATCATTGCATTAACACTCACCCTATGGTTTTGGTTGTGCAAATAATTTCCCCCATTCTTTTCCACTCTCCTCAAGATACTGATACCTTTTGACAGATGCCAAATGACATCCATCTTCACAATCACTACATACCCACCTCCCATTGTCATGGCAGTTCTTATTGGCACTTATGGCCATGTGTTATTTCCTCTAGAATTCCATACATTCATTGTCACCTGCATCACTATGTGTTAGGTCCATACAGATATCGCCACCTGCATCACCACGTATTAGGTCCATACACATATCGCCACCTGCATCACAAAGTGTTAGACGCATAATACATCACATCCTGCATATATAAAATATTCATACAAAATCCATCATACACATATACATACATGACAAATCCGTCCACTAGGCATCCATATATATAAATCATCATAGATCCCATAGGTACACATAACACATCACCATACGCATCAATAAAATTATTCATATTCCATAAGTGCATATATCCGATCATCCACATAAACATCTCAATAAACTAACACATAAGCATAAAAAAGCATAAGTATGATTATCCATATAAAATTATTCATATTCTGATTGTCCACATAAACATCTCAATAAACCAACACATGAGCATAAATAAACCAATGCATCCATCCACATAAATATGTAATACCATATACTCATGCATATAATCACCCATCATAAAAGGAAACATACTACATGATGTCAATAAGAACTGTCCCATACAAAATAATATAATACCTGTCACATGTCCATCATACATCACATGATAAAATGCAAAATCCAGAGATATAGAACATCTCTGATCTCTATCAAAATCCTACACACTACATCTTGCATCTGTCAAAAACTCAGTAGCCTGTCACCTCCCAAATGAACTCCCCACATCTAATCTCTGTGGAGACTTAGGTCCTGCCCCTCTACCTGGTGAAACACCTGGTGAATCACTATAACCACATGTCTGTGTCCCCAATGACTGTAATGGCGCTGGCATCTGAGGTGTTTTCCTGGTATAACAGAATCTCCGCTGTGCTAGATCAGGAATTGCATCATAATATGCAGCCATCCAAAAACCTGCCTCTCTCATGCTATCCTCTCTCTCCGCAACCTAGACTCGAGCGAAATTCTGCTCATGTCGATACCTATCTCGGTCCCTAGTGATAACTCTCCTCTCCTGCTCCCAGGCCTCCTGAGCTAACTGACGCTGTGTCAGCTCTACCTATAATCTCTCCCTCATCTCCTCTGCAGCCGCTGCCCGTGCCATTGCTGCATCCCTCTCTCTCTCCACAATCTGCACATCTGCTCCGGGCATCCCACCCTCACCATGACCTGTCGAAACATGAGCCATCGCAGCATCCCTCTCTGCCTGTAGGGTCTGCATCCGCATCTCTACTGCATCTCTCCCCTATGCCCGAGCCACTGCTGCATCTCTATCCCTCTGGAGAGCCTATGCCCGCAACTCTGCCACATCCCTCTCTCGCCAGAGAATCGCTACCTCTGCCACCACATCATCTCTCCCTCTCTGCAATGCTTGTATCTCTGCCTTTGCTACTGCCCTCTCACTCTG
>VDFB02338372.1:7152062-7164945 GCA_007258455.2 Sequoia sempervirens | reverse complement strand
TGGCCCCCTTTTAGTTTTTTTTGCCAAAACTAACTTCGACCCATTTTTTTAAAATTTCCCCCCGACAAAACCCATGTTTTCAAATTTTAAATTTTTACGTAAAAAGTGCGTGAATTAAATATGAGGGTTTTCTTGCTACTCACATGCTCTCCACCTGCGCCCCCACTGTACAATGCACAAACCTTGTCCGCCCGATGCACGATCGTGGTGTCATTGTCCGTCCACTTCTCTCCTCTACTCTCCTTTTCTCAACTGCTACAATGAAAATGACCAAGGTAATTTTCAAAATTACCTTTTTAATCCCTTCCTTCCAAAAGGTATTTTTTGCCTTTTATTTAACTTTTTATTCCTCCAGCTAATCCCAAACTTCCTAAGGCTGCCATTTGCAAACCGTGTGTCGGATCACCTCCATTCAAAAACCAAAATTACTTAGTTTTCCGAGCTCTATCCAATGGTATCCTTCTTTTCTTCCTATCGAGAGGTCACCCGGGACCCCCTTTTTCCTCCCCGCTCGCCCTCTCGAGGGGGCATACCCTCTTACCATTCCTCCATTCATTCAGTTTGGTCATTGGGGCATCAGTAACCTTTTCCATGCTAGGGGCATCACCATCTGTCACCTCTTGTCTCATTCGCATTTTATTTTTCTTCGAAACACTGTTATCCTAACAATATTTCGAAGAGGGGCAAAATGTAGACATCTAAATTTAATCACTTCCATATGATTAAATTTACTGCCTTTCCTTCTATTGTATTAATATTAATTTATTAAATTAATATTACACCTTTTGTTTCATATTGGTAAAGTATCTAATTTAATAATTAATACTTTATCTTTCACCCTATTCCTCTCTAAATTAAATAAATACGCTAATTTATTTAATTTAGTCATTTTTACCTTTTTGATTTAAAATCAATTTAAAATTCTTCACTTGTCACATCCTCCATAACCTTTCCCTAATATGAATTAATTTAATTAATTCATGATTATGATGTGCATCCTCTTAATTAAAGATTAATGTCACATCCTCCTACATTTGCCACTTGCCTCTAATCTTCCATTAATTAGCTTAATCCAACATTTGCACAACCTTAACCAAGGTCATTAGCCATTTTTAGCACCACTTTTTGGTCAATTCTTCCATTTTTCCTTTTTGGACATTGACTCTCCTTCCCATGAGAATTTTTAATTCTCATTTATTTATCCCATGTCTCTCTCCTCCCCATGTGAATTTTTAATTCACATTTTATCTTTCCAAGGCTTCTAGAACCTTGGACTTGTCACAATCTCCACATGTGACCAAGTCCCACCTTTTTGGAGCCCACCATTTATCCTCTAGATCCTCCTAAGAATGTGAATTTTTAATTCACATTTATATCCCCAACCACTTTTCCTTTTCCCATGTAGATTTTTGAGGAATTCCAAAATTCCTCAAATGTCTCTTTCACTCCCACTTGGGGACAAGAAATCCCTTTTTAAGGAAATCTCCTCACTCCCTAAGGTGCATGTCCTTCCTCCACCTCATGTACCTTCTTGACACCTCACTTACACCTCATATCCCCTTGTCCACTTCACCCTTCACATGTCAAGATGTGAGGGCTTGTGGGTTCTCAACCCACCATAGCCCTTCATCTTGGCCTTGTTGGATGCATCTTGACCGTTGAATTCTCTAGAGAATTCAAATTCTCCTATAAATACCCCCTTCTCAAGGGTATTTTAAACACTTGGTATTTTCATAACTACATGCTGCTGATTTGCATTTTCAATCCTTTGCCATCATTTAGCCCTCTCTTTTAATCACTTTGCACATCTAATCTTGCATCTAGTCACTCAATCCATCATCTAAGGAGCACACAAATCATCCCAAGCAAGGGCCAATCAAGGAGCACACAAATCTAGTAAATGTAGTAAATGTAGTACAAGAGAGGTTATTGATGCCAAATCAACATCAAATTGTAGAACATCAGTCTATGCCTTGGGAAATAAATAGAAGTTCCCATCACAACGAAATAGAACATGTTGAGGAAGGAGAGTCAGGACATTACCCTCCACCTCCTCATAACAACCAGGCATTTGGGGGGTTGTGGTGGATATGGACAAGGTTATACGAAATTTTCTTCTATTGTAGCCACAACAATTTTTTGGGTCTACTGATGGGTTAGAGGTAGAGGTATGGTTAATAAGTCTAGAAAATAATTTCGCATTGAAGACCTATAAAAGTAATCTTAAGGCCAGATTGGTAATTCATCAACTTAAGGGGAGTGCAGATACCTGGTGGCGACAGGAGGAGAGAAAAAGACACTTAACCCTTGAAAAATGTCACTTGGGAAACCTTCTTAGAGGCCTTCAAAGAGAGATACATTTCAGAGCATTTCTGGCAACGAAAAATAGATGAATTTCATGATCTCCAACAAAGAGGAATGACTGTAGTACAGTATGAGGAAAAATTATTTGATTTGTCATAGTATGTGGATTACATTCAGGATGAGAAGCTCATGGTAAACTGTTTCATAAGAGGACTAAATCACAATATAGTAGGACCGGTTTACTTGCTTGAGCCCACTACTATGAAACAAGCAGTAGAGAAAGCACTTATTGCAGAAGAAATCTAGCTGAGACATCAGGACCAACAACGAAGTACATTTCAGTGGCATAATTGTAGCCAATCCCATTTTTTTAGGGACGGAAATAGATTGATTTCTTACTCTTTTAGACCAGCACAGTCATAGAGGAATTAGAAAGCTAGGTCCTCACCAGAAGAATCAATCAGGTCATGGAAAAACCCCACTTAGAGAGGAGAATAGAGGAATCAGACACAATACAATGAAGCAACTTTTACACAACAGAATACTCAAGGAAATCAGATTAGTTTGGGTCGATCAGTTTTCCAGTCCAATACGAATCACACTTATTACAATTGTGGTGGTAAGGGAAATTTGTATAGGAATGTCCACATAATAAGACAGTTTCAGGAACCCAGCAGTCAGTAGCATCCGAACCTACCATGGGTGATATTGGAAAATCTCATTTTTTTGCAATAATAGAAAACTAGCAAGTTGATCATCAAGCATCCATCATAGAGGTTACCAGAAAAATTGGTAAGGTTTCTATATCCGTTCTTTTCTATTCAGGAGCAATAGATTCATTTATTTCCCCATCTATAGTGGAGAAGTGTGGGCTTTTGGTTGCTAAACAAACTGTGAATTGGGATGTGGAGTTAGCTTCCAGAGCTAGAATGTCAGTTAACTCTCTAATTAGAGAATGTCAGTTAGAGCTTGGTTCACTATCTACCAAAATATATTTTTGGGTGATACCTTTGGGGTCTTATGATGTAATTTTAGGTATGGATTGGATGAATGGTCATGAAGCAAAACTAGCTTTTCGTCACAAGTGTGTCTGGATGACCTGAGTAATAAGGTAGTTGTTTCTAGAATTAAGAGACCAGTATCCCTTAGGATGGTTTCAACAATGCAGCTCAAATGATGTATGAGGAAAGGGTGTCAGTTCTTTTCTATTTCCATCAGCAACCGATCAAAAGAAAAACCCAACACTTCTTTAGTAAATCATTCTATACTTCGTGAGTTTGTTGATGTGTTTCCTCCTCAAATTTCTAGTATACCACCTAAAAGGGAAATTTATTTTCACATAGACTTGGTTCCTGGAGCTCAACCAATTTCTAAGGGTCCCTTTAGGATGACCACACAAGAGTTACAAGAACTAAAATTGCAGCTTAAGGAATTGCTAGAAAAAGGTCACATCTGTCCTAGTGTTTCTCTCTGGAGTGCACCTGTGATTTTTGTTAAAAAGAAGGATGGAACTCTTCGACTTTGCATAGAATATAGGTAGCTTAATAAGCTCACTATAAAGAACCGTTATCCCTTGTTGAGGATAGATGACCTGTTTGATTAGATTTGGGGGGGTGAAAATTTTCTCTAAGATAGACCTTAAGTCCGAATATCATCAATTGAGAATTGTTGAAGCTGATATACATAAAATAATATTTCGCACAAGATATGGTCATTATGAGTTTATTGTTGTTCCCTTCAGGTTGACTAATGCACCGGTCATTTTTATGAGCCTAATGAATGGAGTTTTCCAAACCTTTTTGGATCAGTTTGTGGTCATTTTCCTTGATGATATACTGATCTACTCATGCACTATGGAGGGGCATGAGGAGCATCTGCGACAAGTGTTATAATGTCTGTGGGAAAATCAATTGTATGCAAACATTGCTAAGTGTGGATTTTTCCAAACTGAGATCCAGTATCTAGGACATGTTATTTCTAGTGATGGTATCTCTATGGAACCTTCCAAGATTCAATCTATTTTTGAATGACTTGCTCCCACTAATGTAGCTGAGGTCAAAAGCTTTATGGGTCTAGCCGGTTATTAAAAACGGTTTGTAGAAGGGTTTTCCAAGATTGCACACCCAATCACATCTCTCCAACGTCAAGGAAAGAAATTTGTTTGGTCTAAACAGTGTGAAAGAGCATTCCAAATTTTGAAGGAAAAGCTTACTAGCACACCTAGCCTAGCTATTTCATACCTTATTGTTGATTTTTTGTTTGCACAAACACATCTATTGAAGTTATTGGAGTTGTTCGCATGTAAGAGGGATGAGCCATAGCCTTTGAGTCTCACAAATTGAGGAATCATGAACTTAATTATCCAATGCATGATTTGTAGTTGGTGGAAGTGGTTCATGCTTTGACCAAATGGCGACATTTTCTGCTTGGCCATAGATTTGAGTTGCATTCAGACCATCGGAGTCTGCAACATATCTTTTCTCAGCCTAATTTGAATGCTAGACAACGTAGATGGATGGAATTTTTGTGTGAATATGACTTCGAGATCCAGTACATTAAAGGGAAAGAGAATGTTGTAGATGATGCTCCCAGTAGGTGACATCATGAGTTGTTAGTCCTAACTATTAAGATAGACCTCAGAGAGCATATTTTAGGGATATTACCTCAAGATGCTTTGTATCGTGAGATTGTTCAGTTCCAGAGTCCTCTGAAAGGTAGGTTTGAAGGTTATTATATGGATGCTGATGGGTTACTCTGACATCATGGACCTATATATGTTCCTTTGTTTGGAGACCTTAGAGGCTTGATTATGATTGAGGCTCATCAAGCACCTTATGCCGCTCATCCTGGCATTAAGAAAATGGATACAGATCTTCAAAAATTGTACTTCTAGGTAGGAATGCAAAAAGATATTACATATTTTGTTGCTCGCTACTTGGAGTGTCAAAGAGTAAAAGTAGAGCATCAACACCCAACAGGTCTATTGTACCCACATGCGATTCTAGAGTGGAAATGGGATGTAATTTCAATGGACTTTATTGTAGGGTTATCACTCACTGCTCATCAGCATGATGCCATTATGGTGACTATGGATGAATTAACGAAAGTAGCACATTTTTCTCCAATGAGTTCTTCCTATAATGTTGCTTCAGTGGCTAGAGTGTTCCTTCATGAAATAGTTTGACTTCATGGTGTGCCTAGGAAAATCATCTCTAATAGGGATCCTATTTTCACTTCATCCTTTTGGACTGCACTTCAACAAGCTTTGGGAACTCAACTCAACTTCAGTACTTCCTATCATCCAGAAACCGATGGACAAACTGAAAGAGTAAATCAAGTTTTGGAGGATATGCTCTGGATGTATGTAATGGATCATTAGTCCCGCTGGGAAGATTATTTGCATTTAGTAGAGTTTTCCTATAAATATAGTCATCGCAGTTCTCTTGATATGGCACCTTATGAGGCCCTCTATGGTAGACCATGTAGAACTCCTTTAAGTTGGGATCAACTAGAGGATCGAGTTGCTATTGGAACTAAACTTGTTAGGGATTTGGAATAGTAGGTTGCCTGTATTCGTGAGCAGTTACAGATAGCTCAAGATCAGAAAAAGTAGTACGCAGATAATAGGAGAGTAGATCATGAATTCCAAATTGGGGAGAAAGTTTTTCTGCAAGTAAGACCTTTTAAGAGATCTATCTGTTATGGGAAGGGCTCTAAGCTGGCACCTAGATGTGTTGGTCCTTTTGAAATTCTGGAAAGGATGGGCCCAATTGCATATTGCTTAGCACTACCGCCCAACTTATCACGCATCCATAATGTTTTTCATGTATCTTTGCTTAAGAAATATGTACCCGATTCTTCTCATGTGTTGGAGTGGGATGCTTTACAAGTGGTGCATGATGGGCAGTTAACACTGGAGCCAGTTCGCATCTTGGAATAAAGAACATTGAGCCTGTGGGGACAACAACTGGATCAGGTCAAGGTCCAATGGGACCCCTATGAAATATCATCTGCTACTTGGGAGGATACTGAAAAAATGAAATCTTTATTTCCTTATCTTTTTGGTTAGCTTCCAAGAGGAAGCCGAGAGCTTAGAGGACGAGGAATGTAGGGGCATAGCAAATTTTGTTTGTTGGGACCCTTAATTGGCAAAGTAACAAGATTGAAGGTGAATATTGAGCATTTGATTATATGTTTGTTTTAGATTATGAAATGCTATTAAATGTGAGGTTTTGGTGATTTGAAAAGTATTGTAAAGAGGTTGAAGACGAATATTGAACATTTGATACTATGTTTGTTTTAAGATTATGAAATGTTAATAAATATGGGGTTTTGGTATTTTTTTTAAAAAGAAATATATTGTAAAAAGGTTGTTTTAATTAGAAAATAGATTAGAATTATAAAATAGATTATAAGGTAGAATAATAAGTTAATATTTTCTCTTAGATGTTAGAAAGAGGGAAAAATTGTATAGTTCCTACTTCTTTGGGTTTTCTTAGGATTTTTTTTCAAGAAATAGGAGAAAACGGTTATGAGGAAAGAGAATGAAAAGCTAATAAGTGAAGTTGAAAGGAATAACAGGGAGGAGGAGAATGAAATAAAAAGAAGGGAGGTAAGGTAGCTGATTCATGTTGCAATTTTTATTTAAGTTTAAATTATGAAAATTTCATATTATAATGAAGTTCAAGATTAATTATATTCAATTCAATAGTGAAATTATTAAATCGGTAAAGAAAGTTCAAGATTTATTTTGGGTTTCAAATATGTTAGCACTTTGTGTGAGCCAGCCCGACTCTGTGTGAGTCATGAAATTCTTTGTGTGAGCTTCAGGAAAATAATTGCTCTGTGTGAGCTGGTGATGAGCTTGAGGGCGGATGGGTGGAAAGCGAAAGAAAGATTTAAATCTAATTCAACATAAATGAAATTTTCCCTCTATTAACATTCACCATTATGTTACTAACTACCTGAGTTGCATGCAGAAAAGAAGAAACCCTCTTTCAGGGATGGACAAAATTTAGCAGTGGAAGAGAACATTAAGGAGCATTCCACAGTGGTAAATCAGGAAAACAGTTACAAGCCATAAGAAAAAAAAGAAAGAAAAACTGACATGGTTACAAGTAAATTAACTCGAATCTCTCTCTTTAAGAATTTGAATCCATTTCTTGATCTCCTAGGCGAGGCTTTCAAAAGAAATATTAATGTAACTCATTTTTTTCACTACTATATTCAGCTCCATTTTTTGACAAGCATTTGTTGAAATTTCAACAAACTATCGTTGGAACACCAATGAGCCACTGCAATAATTTTCGTTGGAACATTTTTATCGCTTTCCCAAAAAACATTGAAATGTAAAATTCACGATGTGACTTCGTCGGCAGTCGCCATGGTAAAGGTGTTCTTCTATTTGTCGAACTTCCGACGAAACATGTGTCGCTTTATCGACGAACATTAGCTAGAAAACAAGCGGAGAAAATTAGTTAGAACGTCAGAACACCACCAGAAAATCATCGAAATAGCGACGAAATGGGCATGTCATAACATTGAACATTTCGTTAGATGTACAGCAAGTTTTTCGGTCATTTTTTAAAGTTTCATCGGACATGTTCGTCGAAATTTCGACGAAACTGTGCAATTTATAAATAAAAAAAAATTATTCCATTTGCAAACATGCTAGTCTAGAAAAATGTAATTGGTTGGTGTAAAGCCAAATTCGACAACCTTTTCCAACATCCTCCCTGCCTGTGCCAAAAGGGGGGCTTTGTAATAGGGTATGGACATCCATCAAAACATAAAGGATAGAGGATTTTCATCAGTTGTAGTTGCAACTACCCTATTAGACATGTATGCAAAATGTCGAAGCATAGACAAGGCACATGAACTGTTTGAAAAAATGCCTCAAAGAAATGGCATCTCATGGACTGCAATGATTGCAGGATATGCACAAAATAGATTTTTTTCAAATGTAAGTGGCTAGTGTAAAGCCAAATTCTACAACCTTTGTGAGCATTCTCCCTTCCTGTGCCAAAAGGGGAGCTTTGGAACAAGGTATGGATATCCATCATAACATAATGGAAGAGGGAGTTTTGTCAAATATTATAGTTGGAAATGCTCTAGTAGACATGTATTCAAAATGTGGAAGTATAGATAAGGCACGTGAACTATTTGATGGAATGGCTCAAAGAGATGTCATCTCTTGGAATGCAATGATTGTAGGATATGCTAATGATGTTTCAATAACTTTGGGTGTTTATCTTCTCCCCATAAATTTGTATGCAATTGACATGTGGTTACTTTTGTTATCTCTTATGTGCATAAACAACTATTTTGCATGTGTGTACTTCAAAAGAAAATATGATAAAATTACCAAGTTTCAAAGTTACTACACAAGGGTTGCAAATGATAATAATAATTGTGGTTGTATTTGAGAAGGCATTAGGGAAGAAATTTCCTCTAAATTTTTTTGATAAACCTAATTATTTTGAAACTCTATATGCATTTATAGAGAAGGTTGAGAAGGAATTGAAGTGGGAAAGTATTACATGGAAGATCTATTTATTTAGTGGCCATTGGAATGCTGAGTTCCCTAATATATGACCTCAAGAATCAATTATAAATCAATAACAGATTGAAAAGCTATATATTCTCTTTTTTGTAAGAGGATGGAATTTTGGGATAGAAAACTTTTGGGTTCTTTCACATTGTACAACAACAAAAGAGTGAGTTTTCTCTCTTCATCATATAACAAAAGATATACTAGGAAAAATACATAACTGATTTTGTGATCTAGCTAAAGATGCCCGGATGAGATATAAAGCTTCCTAATGGTTATAATTCAGGAGTTAATGCACAATAACATCGAATTCAGACAAAGGAGCAAACAAGGTTTGTTGACCAAATCACTGCAACCAAATATTTGCAACTAAACAAAAATGGAGGATGACAAGAATTGGAGTTGATTGCTTCTATCCTAAAATTAATTTCTATGAAGCATATAAAGTAGATTACAAAAAATGCATAAAACACAGAAAGAGTGTGTATTAAGCACTTGAGTTACCCCCTTGCTGCATATCCTATTATGAATTCCCTAAAGTACTTGGATCTTATACAATTTTATGTGCATCTTCAATTATTATAAGTCACAAATAAATTTTTTATTAACTAATCAGACAAATTTTCTACTTTTGTTTGTACTTTAGAAATGATAAGTTTTTCAAAAAAATAAATGATCTACATACCTGTAATCTCACAATGCTACTTATTTGTTCACAGTCCAAAGATTGGAAGACAATATACTCATCAATATGATTTATGAACTCGGGTCAGAAGGTGGCCTGTGCTGCTTCAATATAAAATAAGAATCCAAAAGCTTGATTACCCTTATTGAACCACTTAACTTTAGCACTTTCATCTGTATGTTTTTTTTCTACCCCCATTGTAACTCTATATAACCTCTTGTTCTTTAGTATTAGTTGAACCTTAGTTTTCCATTGATGGCAGTTAAGTGGAATTAGAAGAGGAACTAGAACATTTGAATCCATGCTTGTTGATTGTTGCAACAAATTTAGAAGTGAAAAAAAGAAAAGATAGGAGGAAGAAGTACACACAACACAAGGCTATCCACAAGATAGTCAATTGTCCTATTGTAGCCAACCAATTAGGCCTCTTGGAGCAGCGTTGTTTTGGTCCATTTCTCTTTTTCTATTCATTATCATGAAGGAAGGTTTTGAGGCCTTGTAGAGGCATATAATACCTATCTAAGTTTAGTGGTTTGGGCCTGGTATAGGCTTGCATGTGGATTTTATTCTGACTATCCTACCGGGTAGGGCTACAAGAGTTAAAAGGGTAAAGAGGCCTAAAGGTTAGAGCGATGAGAAAATGGAGTTTCCTAAGTGAAAATTAGGGTGTTAAGTTTTGGTTTGGTCCTATTTGACATTATCTAAGTGATTACAAACCCTCTTGGTTGTGAGATTACAAGAACCCTAGGTGAGTTGGGTCTTTTCCTTGAAGGAATAGTGAATTGGAAAGGTCCACTTAAAGAGTATTTGAGAGAGTTGTGCTAAGTTGGTGGTTTGATCATCTAGTTGATCATCTAAAGAAGCTTTCCCTACTCACTCTCAATCACTTATTCCTACATAGTTCACTATCCTTGGTCTGTCAATCACTTAATGTATTCTTTCCATGTCACAAAACAAGAATCTTCTATCATGAACAAGGTTGTAGTATGAAGGCTTGTAGAATACTCTGGGATCTACTCATTTCCTATCAAATTTCCCCATAATAACCCTTGTTATTTTCATGATGGACATAAGCTAATGCATTATTCTTCAATTGTGACAAAACCTTTATGGAGTTACCCTCTCAAATGACACATGAATGCATAAATTTGAGAGGAAGACAGTAAGTTGAATGAATGTAAGTAGAGAAATTTTTGTATACCTGTAGATGGTACAAAATTTCATTGTTAAGTGGAAGTGTCTCATCAACAACAAGATCCAAATATCTGTGTATCGATCTCAATCGATCCTCTAAACCCTTAAGAGCTGTCTATTTTTCCACTAACCTGTTATGCACAAAAAGTCAAATTTTAGAGTTATGTCACCACTAAATACAAAAGAAACAGAGCTTTGAAACCAAATCCACACACAACACAATGTGGTATTCATACAAATCCATACAAACAAACTAAACTCTGAACATTGGAATGGAAACAACTTGAAATTATGATGTAGAGCATGGATTCAGTTTACTCAACTAGAGGCACATTTCACAATAATGGGTTCTTCATGTAAAACATATGTACGAGGTTCAAATAGTAAATATATTGATGAAAGATAGAGGAATTAAAAAGATACTTGCATGTAGTTGGATTGAGCTTCTCTTTGTTTCGAGAATAGTTTAATATTCTCTACTTAATAGGGCCAACCACGTGACGGTGGAAGCTCATTTGGC
The DNA here is from genome assembly GCA_007258455.2 of Sequoia sempervirens. NCBI lineage: Eukaryota > Viridiplantae > Streptophyta > Pinopsida > Cupressales > Cupressaceae > Sequoia > Sequoia sempervirens. The sequence goes on along the minus strand of VDFB02338372.1, from coordinate 7,153,692 downwards.
CCCTCCCCCCCCCTCACAACACTCTCAATTCCCCATACCCGATCATATAACATTAATCATTCATTCATCCATTAATAACATAAAACATTCATTCATCCATCCATTAATAACCTATAACATTCATTCATTAACATATTCACATTCATTCATTCATCCATTAATAAAATATAACATTCATTCATTCATCCATTAATAACATATAACATTCATTCATTAACATATAACATTCATTCATTCAGTTGTTACATATTATCAAAAATATGGTTGTCATAATATAATTACAATCACTTTTTTTTTGTTTCTTTAATTTTGAAGCTAAAAAAAACTAAAGTGTAGTATCATTTTCTAAATCATATGTCCCCCCTTCAATTGTTATGCCCTCTGTTCATGATCTTAATGTACGCCTAGTCATGTACTAATCACGACGTGGAGGCCGCTTCAAGGGGGGGTCTGTTGCAATAACAAAGAAATGTTAAATTGATATGTTTTGTTATTATTGTTACAAGTATTTTATTAATTAAAAGAACATTAGAGTGGTGCTCTTTACCTGATGGGGCCACATCGTATTCTTGATCTTGTCATATAGCCTCATGCTCAACATGTTGAACACCCTCTAAATCTTGATCTGGAGTTGAAAGGTTACATTAATGAATACACCAATTGCAATTAAATATGTTTAAAAGAACATTAGAGTGGTCCTCTTTACTTGATGGGGCCACATCTGACCATGCTCAACATGTTGATCACGCTCTACATGCTTTAAAGTTGAAACATGAAAGGTTACATTAATTAATACAACAATTGCAATTAAATATGTTTAATTGTATTAATCCATACTGCGTTTTGTATAGCACATGAATACATCCAATACCGAGATGCACACCATGACCTTCATCTACAGGTTGTGCTCCACCCTCACCAGGTTGCATTCCAATGTTAGGTGCAGTATTATCATTGTCTATATGTTTAAAACAAATAGGCACATAATTACTTTATGGTGGAAATTAATATTGAATAGATTGCACAAGTATTCAATTTTAAATAAAATTTATTGAGTTTATTTACCTACGTGTCGGATGCAGTGGAAGATTGTGTTTGCCCAGTCAAGACTCTTAGGCATTCAGCCACGACTTCATAGCCATGCTGGAAGGCAATCTTCATTTCCTCTTTTGTGGGCCCTCTATTGAATTCAGAGCCCTGCATTTTTGCATAAGATCATGAATTTTGCTTCTATGGTGTGATAAAACCAAAATTGTTTGCAATTTATTATTTGGATGCAATATTTCTTTTATTTATAATTATAATTCTTTAGCGGCTAATTTCATATAACTGCCTCCATAGCCAAGTTTTGTTGCGCAATGTTTTCTAGTCTTTCCTTTGTTGCCTTTGATGTGTTGGGTAGCCTATGAAAAGTTTGAAATACGTTAGATTATGTAAAAATAAAGAGTAATCAGTATATAATTACATTGTTGATAGTATCACATACCTTCCTTGGCTCGGTGGTGTCTTTCCTTTTTTTTTCAGCCTTCTCCTTTCCATACGACACCAGGTCCTTCCACTCCCTCTCCGAAATCATGGGGGATGCTCGTACTTTTTTTTCTTCTCTAAATGTGACCTATATTGGTCCCTC
>VDFB02338372.1:7037671-7151962 GCA_007258455.2 Sequoia sempervirens | reverse complement strand
CCTATCTCTCCCTCTCTCCCCCTCTTCTCTATCTCTCTAATGTCAAGCCTTCTAAAAATAGTGTTTTATTAAACTATAAGTAGATTATTGTCACCACTCTTCATTCCACATGAAATTCCAAATGTAGCAATTGTTTTGTTGTTTTTGTCAAGTTTCATTAATCAAGATATTTAGTGGGTTGAATAAAGTTGTGTTATGACCCTTGGTCTCTTTAAAATAATTAGACAATATTAGGGAGATCAGGAAGGGGAGAAAACTAAACTCCTTCAAAATAGGGGTGGTTGTGGGTTTGTTCATTTTCTTTATATACTATATACTTATTTTCCCTAAGATAAATAAGTCACTGTAGAAATGAAAGATGTTTGATTATCTACCTAATATTGTTTGTGTTTTTGAAATTATTAGACTTTTTAGATCATTTTCTTAGTTGTGTATCCTAACTAATATAGAGTAAGCTTTTTCATTTTAATTGACTACTACATAATAGTTTGTGTTGAAAGAATTGTTTCCATTCTTTGTAGTTTTTACATAGGAATACAAATCATATTTAATTTCACGCCAATATACTTCTTTCATAAATCATATTTGTTTATTATCTTAAAAGATGTTAGTTAAATTGGAAAAGTTGTTTGAGGTAATTACTAAATTTTATCTAAAAATGTTCAACACTTTAGATATATTCAATTAGATATATATAGTTAAATTGGAGGTGTCATTTGAGTTAATAATTAAATAATGTAATAATCAATTAAATCAAGGGACATAATTTTGGATGTGTTTGAATTTAATAAATTACAAATTAAAATAGACATAAATTACTTGAAATAAGTGTTTCATAACCCATCTAATGAAATCATAACCTATCAAAAAGGCAATAGGAATTTTCTAAAGAAAAGAACACTTGACCCAATCATAAGTGTATGGCCTTTGTAGAAAGGATTGATCCACCTTAGCAATAGCAAGTACCCCATCCAAAATTTTCTCACATTACACAAAGCCACAATATTCCTCCAAGATAAGCCAATCAAATCCAACCTTATTTGTCCTAGCAATCAAATTGGAGATGATCCTAAAAATGACATTGCGAAGGGTGATTGGTCTAAAAAATATAAACGACTTTGCAATTATTTCACTACTACGATCAATGTGTCATCTTTCATGAAATTTCCCAAAAAACTATTCATTATGATCATATGGAAATTTCTAGGAGAACTACAATAGTTGTAACATCATGAATTAAAATTAAACATTAAAAAGTACATCATTAATTAATTATGTAATGGCATAAAAAGTAAAAACATCAAGAATTAATTATGTAACCACATAATTCAAATATAATTCTATCAAGAAATGAATATCAAATAGATAATACAATCACATAACTCATACATTTCAATGTCATTGATCTCCTCCTTCATCAAAATCTTTGTCTGATGTATCATTTGATCCAGATTCGACATTGTAAGGATTGGTCATATCATCATCGTCATTGATATTAGTTTCGATAATGTCATCATCCACACGGATATCATCTTCATGAACATTAACTCCTACATCATCATGATCTAGTTCCTCCTCTTTGACATCTTCGTCAGGCACATCATCAACTAATTGTTGATCCTAATCATCATTAACATCATCTTCTAGTTCTTCGGTATCTTCTTCTTCCACCACATTATACTTTACCAGCCTTCCTCTTGGATCATGTCTAAATAACAAATGATGAACCCAGTTTACCTAGAACCTCTGAGTAAAATACCTACTCACATTGGTTTGGAAGAACATAGGGCTCATTTCCAACTCGCTCAATCGACCTTGTATTAACCATGATAAATCCATTATCATGTTCAATAACAGTTCTCTCGGGATCATTTTCATTCAATCGTAGCCTATACCATAGGACAACGAACATTACTAATTTGAAAGACTTAAAGTCACACTCAAGTATATCATCCAAAATCCCATAGTATCAATTTTTTAAGACTTCTAGATGTATGTCGCTTCTAGATGAAACATTAGTCACTTGAAATACTGTAGTTATCCCAGAATCACAAGTTTTCTTCGTGTCATCCAACTTTTTGATTCAAAATTTACGACCATTGCACCACATAGCCTTGTGGTGTTTCACCTGCAATATGTCAAACATGGAAAAATTATTGCAATATCATCAGTTGATAAACATATTTATTCTTGGCCGAATGTATGCAAAGAAAAAAATCTCAACATATATATACATCAATATAATTGAAAATAATTAAATAATATGGGTGATTAATATATTTATATGTACATTTTTATCTCTTAAACCATATGCTAAATCAATTTCCCTTTGTGTAACATCGCAATCTCCATTACGATGAGCTCCTTTAACCAATGAAGCCACACCTTCCCATGTTAATGTGCGACCAGATTGTTGACATTGTTCAATCCATACCATCATCCAATCAAGATTGTTTGCAACGTACAAATGTAGTGCATCCCACTCTCAACCAACTGTATCAAAAAAAATTGAAATTCACAAACGACGTTAAAACAAATTCAAAAAATTAAAACATTTCACTAGTGATGTTAACAACCTTGAAATTAGTGTGTTTTATGTTTCATGTGATCATAGAAGATTAAAAAGTCAATTGTAGAGGTGTTTGCTCAGTAGTTGAGGTGTAAAGTCTTTTAAAATGCATAAAGTGATCATTGTAAACCCTCATAGGATGATAAATAAAGAAGGTATAGTTGTTGTCCTCAAGAGTTTTGTGAGGAAAAACATGTGAAATGAGAGGTTCAAGCCTACATTTCAACAAAATATGTATGGAAGAACTGATTTTATGAATTTTTACCCATGTGCAGACCTAATGGGTTGTTTCTGGGTTGTTTTTGAGGTCTGGAAGGTCGTGGAAGTACGAGATTGAATAAACCCTCATGATTTTGGCCTAAAATAAGAGTTTTTGAGTTTGGAAAGAATCTAGTCGTACAAGTGGAATATTTTGGGGGATTTGGAGGTTTGGAGACATAAAAATTGTTGCCTCAAGATTTCATAGGCATATGACAAGTTTAAAGACTAGTTGCTTTGTAAAATAGGCCTAATCAGCCTAATCAGCACAACCTAGAAAGGGTGATTTTGGTGATTTGGTCCAAAGGACTTGTACTTTCCCTTGAATTATGTTTAATAAAACCAAAATGGGTGTCCAAAATTATCAAGGGTTTGTCTGGTGTTTTGGGAAAGTTTTGAGTTATTGGGCAAAACTAGGTTTGCACTGCTATAAGGATTCAAGGAGTCAAAGTGTGAAATTTGACTTTTGTTGTTTGTCAGGCTTTGAGAGTTGTTTGGATTGTTTAAAGTGTTTATTCAAAACTTTTTGGAAGCCTCTTAAAGGCAGGTTGATAGGTTGGTTGAGTTGAGCCTCCCAGATCTACATCAATTAGTTAATTACCATGGTATACAACCTTAATTTATAATTGATGTATATTAAAGATTAATAATTAAATAAGTACAATATACATAAAAACCAAATGTAAAATGTATTATAATTACCTCTCACTTTCCTAATCTACCTTTCCCCATCAGGTACTCCCCTTTCTAATTTGTTAATGGAGTTGGGATCCCAAATGTGATCTACATGGATCTTCGCTGCAAACTTAGGAAGTTATTTAGTAATGTACACCATGGTTTGGTATACCATATATCCCTCCACCATAAAACCCTCAGGATGTTCTCTTTTTCTAACCAAATCCTTCAAAAATTTCAAATTCCTCTCAACCATCCACATTGACCTTGTGTGTACAGGTCCTCACAATTCAATCTCCTCAACTTGGTGTATGAGGTAGTGTTCTTGTGCATTGAAAAATGTCAAAGGTAGACACTTTTGCATTTCACACATTAGATGAGGAATTTTTCTCTTCCAATAATTTATATCTTCTTTATGGATTTCTTTAGATGACAGCCATCTACAAGTGATTCAAGGCTAAATATATTAATGAGATTTAACAAAAATATACAATATATTACATAACAAGTAAAAAAATGGCAATTATAAGATTTATACAATGAATTGAACAAATATCGCTACTTACCTCATGTATTTTCCAAGATCATATATAACTTGCTTGACATTGTTGTCAAAGTTGTCTGGGAGAGATAGAGGTAGAACGTACGCAACAATTATAAAATGATCTTTTCATTATTTTTCCAAAATTAGTAAACATAATACACTGAAAAGTACATGCATTATACAAATATATATATAATATATCAGAATAATTACCTTAATGAAGGTATGCCAATCATGCATTTTCATCCCTGACCCAAATTCACCTTTCTTTGTTATGATATTGTTTATGTTCAAAAAATCCTGTGGGAAATCAAATTTTTCATATGACTTCTTTATAGCATTGCTTTGTTGCTCCATTAATAACCAAGGAAGGGAACTTATATTAATTTGGTCTCCATCCAATATTTTCCATAACGCTTTTGTTATATTCTTTCGATATGCATTGTATCAAACAAATGCACAATTTGTAGTTGCTCATAGTAAGGAAACCTACTAAATTGTCCGGGATAAATTTTCATTCCCTGTGGAAGTCGCCATTAATGCCTTGACGACCTTCATGAAGCATATAAGTTAAACAAATTAACAACGACAATCATTGTCAATTACAACATGAGTAAACACAACACAATATAAAAATATAAATTCAAAACATATCATATATGATAGATAAACAATTTGATTTGATGTATAACCTTGACGATTAATTCTATTATATTCCAACTTCCATAGGTGAGGTGTCATTCTTCGTGGTTTTGATGTAGTCTCTTCTTTCCCATTGAAAAGATGTTTTTCAAGTAGTTCGATACTTATGATTTATGTGGAGGAAGTGCCTATACTCATCAAACACCCGCTTTCCTAAACTTGTTGAACTGAGATTTCATCTTTGGACCACAAATTGGACATGCAAATTTTCCCTTTGTTTGAAGACCTGCAAGATCATATATAATTGGATTAAACATGTCAATTTTTATAATTATATATAATGAATAGATTATTTTAAAAACATGCATGATATCTACTTCATCAAATTAAATATTGTTAAAGTGCAGTCGAACGTTATAACATACCACAAAAATGTGTTAGCCCTGGGGCATCATGAATTGTCCATACAAACATTGCATGGAATTGAAATTGTCTTTGTCCTATTGGTCTAGAGACGTCATACATAGTGACGCCATTCCATAACTTTAGTAACTCGTCGATAAGAGGCTCGATATATACATTCATATATTTAACTTGGTACTTACCTAGTTGAATGAACATAAACATTACATAATTATTATAACCATTTTACTACAATATATATAAATTAATGTACATGACTATTAAATGAAAAAAATATAAGTCATTATGCAACAAATAAGACAAATGCGATGCTACTGTGTTAAAGAAAATTGATGTAAACAAATACCTGGAACAATCATTGCCAACATTATATGCTCCCTCTTTATTGACATCCATGGAGGAATGTTATTGTTGATAACAAAAATAGGCCACACCAAGTAAATAGATGTCAGCTCTCGAAATGGATTGACACCGTTCGCTGCCAATGAAAGCCTAAGATTATGAGGTTCTTCTTTAAAGTGTGGCCATTTTTCTTCCATGTCCTTAAATGCAGAACCATTCACAAGCATTCGAAGAAAGTCATCTCCACTTCTATTTTGTGTATGGTAATCCATAAATTGTGCTAAGATTTCGCACCTAAATAATCATTGCATACGTGGAATAATGAGAATGTAACAAAGAACCCTGCGAGGCACCTTTTTTGTTAGTTGATTTGTTCAATATCTACTGATATGACATTCTAGGCATTCTATTGCAAATTCATGTTGTTTATGATATATAATATGATCAATAAGACATGCATCTATTACTTGATACTCCATTCCAATATCTTTCATAATGGCAGATAAATTTTGGTATGAGCGAGGTAAAATATTTGATGGTGGTAACAAAAATTCACCAATCAATCTACAACAAAAAATAATTTGTTAATATAAATAATATTAATGGTACATATTTCATCATTTATTTACTAATGATGAACTAACAACAATTAAAATAGATGAAAAAAGATGACATATATGACATACCTTAACATCCGTGACATTGCTATGTTGGATAAACCATTCATAACCTTCAAGTTCACCAAAGCAATAATACAGCAGAGAGAAGAGTTATTTCAGAGCCTTCATAAAGGGGCTTGTGTGCCTTCTCAAGTACAGGTAAATCATAAACATCATCAAAGTCATCTCGATCATCATGATCAGCTGCGCCACTAAATGTGTCATGGATCAATGTATTTGTACCATCATCTTCAACTATGTTTTCTGGCGCATGATCATCTTCTTCCATAGGATCATTAACTTCATCTTCGATATTCACAGCCCATGTCCCTCCACTTGCAAAACCACATTCTCTCGTGATACAATAATGATCGACACAAATAAACCATGATCATGATCAAGTGATTTTATATATATATAGAAATGTTAAAATGATATAAACATTTACAAATTCAATCAATATAAAGACATATAATGAACAACTTACCAATGGACGATAATCATGCCCCCCTTCAACGTGACATGCTTCCTACAATGTTTCTCAGCTGTTGTGATTAAAAGTCTTCTCATCTTTAAGCCCTTGCAATTATTGCAAGGACAATAACATTTCCCATCACCCTTTCTTTTCAATCTAGCCCACATTCTAGCAATTTTTTGTTCATTTTGTTCTGCACTAATATTATTTGACATGATTTTTCTTTACCAAGCTTGAATATTTAGATCTTAAAAAAGTATCAAACTCAAACTCTAATAATTTTTAACCATAGACAGGTAACAAAATCTAATAATTCTGATATTTTGCACCCAAAAAATTTGGCATGCAACCACCCCTGCAAAAGAGAAGATAGTCTGAAGTTAATGAACCCAAAAAACACTTTAAAATGCTAATTCCAGAACTTATTAAATTCTGATTTTACTATGATTTCCAACCGTTAGACTCCTAAAATCATAATATTGAACTTGCAGAGAAAAATCTGGAAATGAAATTCTTAAAATGCACAATTCTAAAAATGAAATCTAATGAGATGTTGCTTTAAAATATGATTTTCAAACCTGGAAGTACAAATATGACTTCACAAATGAATTATGGAAAAAGACAATGACTACCCTCAACTTGGTGATATCTTCTTGAATTTTTTCTAATTTTTCCCAAGAAAATCATCCTTAGTTCTCCACAAACTGTCGCAAGTAGAGAAAATTCGCAAGTATAGCAAAACACTGTCACAATAAATAGGCGAAATCACTTTTATTTATGTCGGCCATAATTTGATTTTTTTCTAATTTTCCATGTTCGTTGAAATTTCAGAGAAATGGTTTGTTGAAATTTCGACAAAACCAAGTTTCTCGAAATTTTGACGAACATCAGGGATAAAATTTAAAAAAATTGAAAATTACGCATTAAATATAACAAGTACCCGACAATACATCAAATTATACATCTTTCGTAAGAAATTTTCGTCAGATTTTGCAGTCAAATGAGCTAGTGTTTTAAAAAACTATTCTAACGATACATTAGGGGTATCTATTCATAGTTGAGAATATTTTTTCTTGTTAAACGCCAGATTCAAGGCATAAATGTACGACGCCTCTTCCTTTCAATTTGTTGGAGGAGCTAAACTAACCTGTAGTTGTTGTTTGTGCTCTGGTTAGAATCCAACAGATTGTAAAAGAAGACAAATACAACAAAGGTTCAGGAGTCAAATTGATTTGAGTCAACTATCTTCAAAAAAGAATTGGTGGAACTCAATATTTCTCTCTTGCATAGTTATATATTTATAAAAAAAAATTACTACAAAATTTGTATCACTTAAATTTGCTTTGGATCTTTTCAATTGTAGCATCAAACAAATAGCTATCGAGTGAATTAGCTTGGCTTTGAATGGGATTTAATATAAATGCATTTTATGTATTCATTGTGAATGACGGTTCCAATCATGTTAAAGGTGTTGGAGTCTATTTCTTTTAAGATTTGGAGTGTGTTAGCGAATGAAAAAGAACCCAATAATGAATTCAGCAAAGACTCTAGACTCGGATTAGCACTGGTCAATATGGATCCACTAACAGCTCTGAAAGCACATAATTGAATTTGTGGCTTTCTCTAAATTTTATCAAGGTACAGCTCCCTCACAAGATCTTCAAGGAATTATGCTATCCTAAAGAAACTTTATGTGCTTTTAACCAAAAAGAAAAAAAGGTGACGAACGCTAAATCATAAATATGAAATTAGCACGAAGGCCAAAACACGGCCTGTTATGATCAATTCAAAGATTGAAAATAATGACTATCAAATCAAATTAATGCAAATAGATCACGTTGCAGTAAATGAAAGGTAAATAGCCCACTCTTCAAAGAAAACATGACTAACCATACACATAACACACAGGTTGACATACTTTTAAATCTTTCAATTTATAACACATTATAAACTATTATAGATTGTAATTAATAACATTCCTCCTCAAAAACACCCCCAAATGTATCCGAGAAGATTTTCCAAAAGTCCCCTCATTAATGTTCTTCTAATTTATAATGTGGCTAAAGCCATTTGAACGGAAACTAAAGATGCTACTAGATTAGTGGCTTCTTGTATCCCATACGTTTATTAGGAAGTTGATAAGACAATTGGAAATTTTTCCAAGAATGGATATCGGTAGAGGAAACCGATCGTCACTCAAGCAGCAGTTGCCAAAGGACCAATCATTTCATCAATTTTAAATACAACGCTTGAGGAAACCAAGTGGTAGCATGTGTGAGTTTTCCGATGGAGAATTGCAACTTAATCAACACAAGTTTATCATAAATGTGAATTAAATTCACATCTCATCAATCTTGAATTGAATACGACAATGTCCAACCAAAATTCTATAAATTCAAGCAATGTTATCTCTTTCCCAACATCAGTTGCATCCAATAGGGAGAGCTCCCAAAGAGATGGATGTTCTGTGAATGACTATATTGTTCTAGAGGAGATTGAATGCAATCTTTTGTTTAGGCATATTTCTAATCAACTGAAAGAGGTGTTCATGGTGCAGAGTGGTGTGGAAGAAGAGGTGTTCTTAAGCATCCTGAGTGAGGCATTTATGAGCCAAGCTCACATTCATAACACTACAATGTTAGAGCAATTTATTTACACTGTTGTCAGGAGATCTGGGCGCCGAGACTGGGGCATGAGAGCAATGGAGCATTTAGTGAAGCCTGAGTTCCATCATCGTGTCAGAGTGGTGATAAATGGACTCAGCTACTATCCATAGACTGGGCGGGTAGTTGATGTCATTTGCATTGCATCAGCAATTCAAGATGAGACTTTGGAAGAAGTCATGGCTTTACTGTGTACTAGGGTGGTGAGAAATGATCTGGGGATGTTCGTGCAGTTCCTCCAATTGCATGAGAACTTGCTTTCACCTGCTCAAATGGAACGCCTGCAGATTGTTACCGAGGGCATCCATGTCCTGATGTTCACTTTGTGCACCTGAAACATTTTCTATTAGCCTCTTTTTGTATCTACCAATCTATTTTTTTCCTTTGAATCAAGCGATTATAGCCTTTCCAACATAATGTAAAAACAATTTTATATATAAATAAAATATATCTTTTTGGTTTCATCTGTGTTTTCACATTGTTGGTTTCCTATTTATGTTGTGCTTGAAAAATAATGATTTTCTTTTATATAACATCATAATAAAGTAATTAGACTGGAAATAATCAGTTTTAATTGGCAAAAATCTTCATAGGCAGTAAAACGGATGGTTCATAGAACTTAGGAAAACCCCGCCCAGGTTCAAAATGACATAGAAAATGTCGCCTGAGGCATAACTTGCGAATGAAGTCTCCAACTTTGACTCATGACTTAACCTTTTTCGTACATTACTTTTTGGGAAACAAAAGGGGTTTGGATGTGACAAGAAAAACCCACTAGATGAAAGAAAAGTACGATAGGCGGTAAAGTAGGAGGTTCAACAAACTTCACAAAACACCGTTTGAGTTCGAAATGAATGACAAAAGACTGTTGAAGGCTAAGTTTAATTCATGACTTATGCAAAACATGAAGATAACATCTCGAATAGAGACTCAAGGGAATTTTATGGGTAACAGAGAGGTTACTTGGTCAGATTAGCAAACCGACATCTTCAAGAGGTTGAGTTTCCCATTCCTCATAGTGAATATAAGACTCGTATCTTGCATTTGTTTTAAAATACATGTTAAATGCGACTTAGAATGTATGTAACAGTGGAATTTTGGTTTTGCGGCTTACCCTGATGGGTACAGCGTCCCAAAATGTAAATATCAAGTTTAAAATGATGCTTGGTTTAGGCAAATACAATAATATTACTTGTAAACTGATGCAAATAAAAGAAACATGGATTTTTTTTGTAAACTCATTCTATAAGCATGATGAATGATGGTTTCTTCTGTGACTAAAGGTACTGAAGAATTCTACAGAGTTAAGGAGAGGACGGTAAAAAATTTTGACTAAAAGTGTCGCTCTCAAGGTGAAAATTTGTGTTAGCTACTAAAGCATAGGATTTGAATTTGCTCTTAGCTCTTGAAACTCGTATCACATGAAACTCAGATGTATTATGAGAAGTTATGTTGTGCGGCCTGTCATGTTTTGGAATAATGTTCCCCAAACTTGAACGATTAGTAAAAATATCTCCTCATTGAGTCATATTGGAGTAGTTGTAATGTAAAATGATAAACATGATGAAACTGATGCTCAAACCTGTTTATAAATAAGAATGTTTGATAATGTTTATTTTTTGTTTAGTGGTTCTTAAGCTTTCATTGGCTATCAGAGTCCATGTATGTTAGGGCATGTCTATAGGCATTACTTGGTTTTACGCTTAATATTCAATTGATTAGTCTATTGTTTCATTTAATAATATCGTTATCATCCACTTTCATGTTTAGGCATTATAAGACTTGCGAGAAATTTACTTTTAGTATCCAAGTTGAATGATTATGGAATGCATGTGACATTTGACAATTCTGGTTGCAGGTTGGTAAGAGAGAGTTTGGTGATTGCTAAAGGATCTCAGATAGGAACTTTATTTAGGATTAATGCCTCCACATTTTGTAATTTTACCAATGTAACTGGCACTGAAAATGTATGTATGTTGTGGCACCATAGATTGGGTCACATAAGTGAAAAAGGTCTTAAGACTATTTTGAATAAAAAGTTGGTTGACAATATTTCTGATTATTTTATTGGTAAAAATGTTTTTTTTGAGTATTGCATGTTTGATAAACAGAATAGATCATTATTTCCTAATGGGACTAATAAAAATAAGAGATTATTAGACATCATTCATTTGGATATGTTTGGACCAATGGATGTTGAATCTTTTAGAAAATCTCGTTATTATGTTACTTTCATTGATGATGTGTCGAGATACTCTTGGATTTATTTTGTGCACATAAAATCTAAATTTTTCACTAATTTTAAGGAATTTAAAGCCTTAGTTGAGAAGCAAACAAATTATAAGATAAGGGTGTTGAGATTTGAAAATGGAGGTGAATACTATTCTAGGGAATTTGATGAGTTTTGTAAGCATGCAGGTATTGTTTGACAAAATGCTATACCTTATACACCTCAACAAAATGGGGTAGCATAAATAATGAACCAAACCTTAATGGAAAGAGCTAGGAGCATGTTGAGTAGTGCTAAGCTTGATAGATGCTTTTGGGTAGAAGCTATAAGTACTGCATGTTATTTGGTTAATAGATCTCCTTGTTCAACTCTTGTTGATAAAAATCCTTATGAAGTGTGGATAGGTAGAAATCCTTTTGTTTCATATTTAAGGTTCTTTGGTTGTGAGGCTTTTGTTCATGTGTCTTAAGAGAATTGTTCTAAGTTGGATCCAAAAGCACATAAATGCATCTTTGTTGATTAAGGTGAGAATGTAAAAGGTTATAAGCTTTGGAATCCACTAACTTGTAAAATGGTTTTCTTTAGAGGTGTGATTTTTAGGGAGTTTAGAGCTTACTTGGGTGAAGAACAACCAAAGGATAAAGATAAGACACAAGTGGTGCACTTTGAGACAAAGATTGAAAAGCGGGAAGATGCACATGTAGAAGAACAACTAGATGGATTTGAGGATGGAGAAGAAGAAGAGGGTTCAAAGAGTTCGAATGATGTGGAGGATGAGCATGAAGAAGAAGAAGAGAAGCAAGATCCCCTTACTCCTGCCTTGAGAAGATCCACAAGGCAACGAAATCCAGTTGACAGGTATAGCCCATCCATTTTATGTTGTGTATTTGCTTTGTTGAGTACTACCAATGAACTTAGATCCTATAGGGAGGCTCTTTCTTCAGATGAAAGTGAGTCTTGGATGCAAGACATGCAGGAGGAGATGATGGCTCTGGATAGTTGTGATACTTGGGATCTTGTGAGTTTTCCCAAAGGAAGGAAGCCCATTGGTTGCAAGTGGGTATTTAAAAAAGAAATTTGGAGAAGATGGTTGATTAGAGTATTACAAGGCCAGATTGGTGGCCAAGGGCTACTCCCAAAGAGAGGGAGTCAATTTCAATGAAATTTGCTCTCTTGTTGCTAAGTTAACTTCTATTATATTCCTATTATTTATTGTTGTTGCTTATGATTTTGAAATAGAGCAAATGGATGTTAAAATTGCTTTCTTGCATGGGGATCTTGAGGAAGAAATTTATATGCGACATCCTGACAGTTTTGTTGTGAAAGGAAAATAACACTTGGTTGGCAAGTTAAAGACATGTTTATATGGTTTGAAATAGTCACCCAAGATGTGGTACTAGAATTTTGATGTCTTTGCATTGAAGTTGTGTTTTGTTAGAAGTGAGGAGGATCTGTGTTTATATTAAGGTTATTGATGATCAAATTTTAATCATTGTCTTGTATGTTGATGGAATTTTGTTTATGGGTAACAACAAAGTGATGATTAAGGAGCTTAAGATTCAGTTTTTTGGCACATTTGATATAAAGGATTTGAGGTTGGAAGATATATTCTTGGGATGGAGATCAATAGAGATTGGGTTCACAAACATCTTTGGTTAAGTCAGAGTAAGTATGTTAACACTATTTTACAGAGGCTTAATATGCATGACTGTAAACTAGTAAATATTCCATTTTTGGTTGGTACTAAGTTGATTTTAGACATGTTTCCTAATTTTGATGATGATTTTGAAGATATTTCTAACATTCCTTGAAGACCTGCATCTTCTTCATCATGAGTATATACTTCTTTCTCTTTCTTTTTCTCTTTGATATTGATTGCTTCCCTATCTCTTGGATGCATTCTTCTCTTGAAGCAATCAATCCTTACATTCTCCATTTAAGGATTCTTACATATGTTATTTCTTGTTATTTTGGGTATGATGCATAATATTGAGATAGCCTCCCGTATCAAGGTCTCTTTCACTTTGTTGACTCAAATCCCTTTAGTTTGTTTGTTATGTGCCCTTGTGTTATGTTATCCATGTTTTTTATATCTATATGTTCTACACCCATGTTTTGGTAGCTCTTTATCCTCTAACCTTGTCTTGTGTAGATTTTTCTTGTCCAATGTGTTTGTTTTGTAGGTCTTCACCCTAGGGGCATGTTTCCTTGGTCCGAAGAGCTATTTGCTTCCTCTATAGTATACTTTTTACATCATGATGTTATTTATGTTTAGTATATTTCCTTTAGTGTGCATATTCATGTAGATTCATATGCCCGCTAAAGTGGGGGGGAAATGTAGTATCGTAAAATTACACCGCATTGCAATTTCACCTACATTTTTGCATCCACTTTAGTGTCTACTCCCTTAGCATTTGTGTAGACTCATTTTATCCCTTACATCAACCTTTTCCCCTCTTGGGATGCTCAGGACCCCTTTTTAGTAGCTACCTTTGTTCATCAGCTTTTCGTCAAACCTTTTATTTCCCTTGTTCTCACTATTCTTAGCATGATTTATCTAGACACTAGCACATCGTACGGACGTTTGTGCATCGTGCTAGAATCTCATGACATTTCAACATTCAATCAATAATTTTTTAGCCTTTTTCCACTTGTCACTACCTTTGTCGGTGGTAACAGCTCGAGAACCTTCTTTTCCCTCCTCTTCTCTCTTTTAAATCTATCCTTTCAATTCATTTATGGATCTTATTCTTTCTCTCTTAGATACACTCTATTTCTCTCTCTTCTCTTTCTCTTTCTCTCAAGATTACATAGCTCTCTACAACTTGCTTCAGCGCTCTCAAGTTCTCACAATGCTCTTTACTGCTCTCTTGGCTCTTATAGCTATCTCTTTCACTCTTTCTCTCTTTGGCTTCCTCAAGCCTTACAAGTGATATCTCTCTTATATTGTGTCTTTGAGCATCCTAGGCTTTATCACATCCCTTATCTATACATCCCTTCATCTCATCTACTTATCTATTTCATTGTCTATTATTTTCTCTATCTATATATTTGGTTGTATGTGGAGGTGGAAACACTGAAATGGGGGTTTGACTAAGGCAAGCCCCTAAACAGCCCCAACATTCTTTCTTGGTCTTATGTGTGCAAGTGTTGAAGACATTTTTTTTGTAGGCTTCATTGCTTGGTCTATTGTGAGTGCCTTTTTTCTCTCCCTTCGTTTTATCATTTACATTCCATTTAATTTGCATATCGTTTACTTTACCTTATTTTAGTTATGTTATTCTCTATTATTTTCATACTTTAAGAATTCTTAGTAGACAAAACTATTAGTAGTCACCTTGCTATTGTCTAACATTTTCAATTTTTGGTCTATACGAGATGCTAGTGTGTCGTGTTGTCATCTGTGTGTCACATTGTTGTCCTTAGCAAAGAGTTCGCCAATCTGTCTAAAAGACCTATGTGATCTACTCTTTCTGATTCTGGAACTCTCGTTATTTTATCCTATCACTTGAAATTTGTCCTTGAGGTAGTTGAGGACCATTTGCTCCCTATAGACTCTTCCTTGTCCTAAATACTTGGGAGTAGCAAATCTCCTCCTCTATAGTACTAAAATGTTTCATCCCTGTATTTATCAGGTTTAGTGTTTCTCAGGTCTCTCTTTTGGAGATGTTGTAGGCTCTATAGTTTGAAAGGAGAGTATGCCTATACTTGTTCTATCATATTCTAGATTTTTCAGAGGATATGTTCAACATACAGAAAGTTTGAAGTGATAAAATATTCTGTGTTTGTCTATCATCCAATTGAATTTCAAGGTGTGTGCGGTAATGGCTAGTAGTGTGTGGATTTCAAATCTTGTGTGTGGTGTTAAGATAGGACCTAATTAAGGTTCATGTGGTAGCACACGACATCATGTTCTATTGGTGGCAAGAAACTTGATTTTGGACCGACATGTTACACATTTCATGTAAATTGAATTTAGGTCCATCTTGTAATCTTGGTTGTTTATGGATCCTTGGCCAACATAGAAGAGTGCTAATGTAATGCCATGCATGTATATTTCAAATTTTAGATACATTTTATATATGCAATGTCAAGTATAATTACACCGGTATGAAGAAAAGTTGGTTGCATGTGTAAATTGAAGAGAAGGTGGTGAAGAGTTACATTTCAATGTGTGTGTCAATATCAGAAGATCACATGCAGTGAAGAAGAGTTTTAGTTGTAGATCTATCTTGTGTTTTAGATCCATAGGAGATCTGCAATTGTATTCTAGTAGGACTGGTATTCTACCTATTGTTCTGATTCATTAGGGGATTGGTGTCTCTAGTAGGTTGGTTCCTAAAAGTACATTAGGGGATTGGTGTTTCTGGTATGTTGGTGTCATCTTTAGTGTGTAAAATTCACTTATATTTTTTGCATTGTGAGGTTGGATTTGGACAGTGGATCCGAGTAGCTATTCTCACAGTGGTTTTTCCCATCTTGGGTTTCCATGTATATCTGGCGTTCTCTTGTGTGCTTTATGCTTTATGTTTTAATTGCTTATGTGGTGAGTATGAGTAAAGATTCAAGTTGTATGATCTAATATTCTATGTTGAAGTTGAGAAATTAGAATTGATTAGATCTATTGATTCACTCCCCCCCTCTTAGTAGATAGTGTGCCCTTTATTAAGAATTTTAGTGGAGTCTCCCATCAATAGTTTGTAGATAATACAATCATTTTTTGTTAGGAAATTATGTGTGATTCAATGCAAATGAAAGGCATAAATACACTAAATCCTTGGGAAAAAAACATAAAAAGTGAGAAATTAGAGATTTTCTTTTTTAATGTAATGTTCTACCTTTAGAGATTAATAATGGGTTGTTTAGGATACAAAGTTGGAACTTTTCCAAGTATTTGGGTATCCCACTATTTAATTTATCTAGTAGGGAAACACAATGAGAAATTTTAGTAAATAATTATAGAGCCGAAATGGAATCATGAAAAGGAAAATGGCGGTCCTTTGTGGAGATGATCCTAAGTTTGTAAGAAATGATATTGACCATGTTATCTAAATATATCTAATATATTGTCTTTAATTTATAACTAAAACATCTATCATGATTTAGAGAAAGTAATGAGATTCCTTCTATGGAAATGAATTTCATATAGTAGTTTTTTTCTCTAATTGGTTGGGAAATGGTGTTCTCCCTCAAGCCTACTAGTGGAACTTGAATGAGACATAGAAATATATAAAATAAATCCTTAAGGGATAAACTAATTTGGACTATCTTACAAAATATAAATTTGAAATGCTCCAAGATTCTTTAGAAAAATATTTGGACTTTTGATCCCTCTAACATTCTCACAATAACCAACCCTCTTAGGGTTCTTACCTATGGAACTTCATGCTTCCATGTAAAGAAATCATTGCCAACTACTTAACAAGGGGGGTCAATAATGTGCACAATGAATTTTTTTGTGAAGACTCGTGGAATGAGTGTCCAACATTAGCGAGTAAAGAAAATTTAGAATTAAAAAATAATTATTGCAAGGGAATGGGGGGTTAAGGTTAGGGATTATGTAGCATTGGACAATAGTACGATAATCAATTATTGGTATTTGAAGAATGCATATGGACTTGGAATTCTAAATATTGAACTATAAATTTTAGAAAAAATAGTTGTTATTTTGAAATATTTGCATTAAAGAAGAGTAGGACATGAGCAAGTTGTGTTACTAAAAAGTAAGCAATCACACTACTAATTTGGGTTATAAGGTGGTAGAAGCCTCACCAATCAATATTAAGTGGCCTTCATGATTATATCGGCATAAGAACTACCTTCCCAAAGGTGGTGTCTTTGTCTAGTCTATAACTCACAAGAAGATCCTAACAACAAACAAGTTCTATAAACAAAGCTTTGTGGATCCCTCAAAGTGGTTCCTATGTGGTTTTTTAAAGGAAACAATCAATCACCTTTTAGTCAATCATCCCTTTGTGTTCAAGTGTTGGAATTTATTTGTGCAAGGCTAGGTTGATCTACTAAAGCACTTGATGATCTTCGAGCAATTTTTGAGTCTTGGATCAATATTTAAAAATTTAATTTTTCTTGTTATGGGCAGTCAACCCTTCACCACTTATTTGCGAAATTTGAAAACAAATGAATAAATTATATTTTTGGATAAAACACTAGAAGAGGATAGGTTTTTGCTTAAACTAGAAGTGGCCATTGAAGAAGTCATTCAAGATAGTGTTGTAGCTTAGTCATCCAAAAATAAGAATTTTTCATTTTGGGATAGCAAGATTTTAAGAAAACAAAAAAGGACTAAAAGTCCCCCTATTCAAGGGGTTAGTGGATTTAACTCTACTTCTAATCCTCAAATAAACATCAAATGGCCCCCAACCTCCACTAGCTAGATGAAGTTGAATTTTGATCAGGCTACAAGAGGTTATATGATATTATCAAGTGTGAGTTGCATTATTCATGATGAGAAAGGAAAGCTAGTAGGTGCATGACTGAATAAGTTGAAGATTAGGTCAAATAATGAATCTCAAACTCAAGCTCTCATATTTCATCTTCTAGTTTGCAAGTAATATGGTGTAAACTTAGTTCAGATAGAAGGGGACTCATTGATTAATATAAACACATTGAGAAATAAAATATCTCTAAACAAGAAAAGTGTAAACATTTAAAAAAATGTATGGCTCATTCACAACTCCTTCACTAAACTCGCCACTCAACATGTTTACAAATAATATAATAAAGAAGTGGGTTTCCTTGCTAATTATACAATTAACAACAAGGAGGTTTGTATTATGCATATTAAGGTTGATTCTTGGGATGCATTTAGGGATAATTTTAAACTAAAAATATCTCTTTAAGTAGGATAACAAAGGTATAATAATAAAAATAATTATTGTTACAAACAATTTGAGTCATTTGATTGCAACTAAAATTAATCATTTTTTAGTTTAGTGACCTTCATGGAATAAAAGGTGCTAGAAATGATTGTGATGAGATATGAAGTACTAAGGAGTACATTTAATTATTGAGGACTAGGCGCAAGTGACCAACTACATGTGGGTGGTGAAGTCTAAAACAAACAATCAACTTCCTTTTGTCATTTCAACTGGTTTTTTCTTCAAATTGTTAATGGATGCTAGTATTTACCTAGTACTAAAAGGAGAGAAAATGGATTTTTTGGGAGGTATATTTGAGTCCCACCTTAAAATAACCTTTAAGACAAAGGCATGAATAGTGATACACACATGGTGGGTGTTTGGTGAATAATTTCTAGTTTTGAATTAAAAATACAAGGTTAATTCAAATGTGGTTTTGATGTTTATTGGAATTCTACTAGACTTAGCAAAAGAAAAGAAAATTATTTGATTATTTCCTTTAATTATAATTAAAAATCAACCATTAGGAGGCTTGAATCTCATATTATTAGATGTGATGCCAAGAGCTAGTTTCCCACCACAAAATAGAATTTTAGTTGTGAATGAAAGAGTGGTAATGGGATCATGGAATCCATTCATTATCATTGCCAATGAAAATAATTAATAGCTTTAGAAGAGGGTGAACAAGGAATTTAAGTTCTTAAATTGGTGATGGGGAGAATGACCATAGGGGAAGTAATTTGAGGTTTTTTCTTTGGAAAAGGAATCCTCCTCAAAGGAAGAATGACTAATAAGGATAATTAAATTTGATGGTTGTACTACACTATTGATTAGAGAAACATTATATAGTTTTGGTCCCTTTGTTTATAATGTACACTTGTTAGGATATACAAAGATCATATATTTTAATCCCCTAAATATGGTTTTAACAAGTTGTGTCTTCTTTTTTAGGACAACATTTTTGTATGTTTTCTCTATTTTAATATAAAATTGAGAAATCTTCCCAATACCACAATTTACTAACCAAAAATTATATATTTATTTTTTATAGTTATATATTTTACATTTTTTTTTCATTTTTTATAAGATATATTTTATGAACATAAATTAGCAAAAATATTGAGAGGAAGATCAAATTTATAAGACAAATTTTTAAGGGCTCTCTCTCTCTCTCTCTCTCTCTCTCTCTCTCTCTATATATATATATATATATATATATATATATATATATATATTAATATTACTTTGAGTATATTTGAAACATTTATATTGGTTATATTTATATATTTATTTTATTTTAAAAATATATTTCTCTTATAAAATCAAACCATAATCATTTGATTCACCAAAATTAGTATGATAACATATACACCCATAAATAAGTCATAATACCTCCAACCAATGCATAAATTTATAAAGAGTTGAGACAACACAAGTGGATTCCTAAAACCAAAACCATCACAATCCATAGTATGGGTAAAATCTAATTCTTGCATGATGAAATCAATCAATGCACCATGAATAGGGCCAATAATAACATCTTCAGCCACTATCACTCAATGAGCACACTTCCTAGGAATGGTGTCTAAATTTATCTCCACCAAATTTCATATGGGACTCATCCAAGAAATATAAAGATACTCCATTCTCCCTCATAGTGGCTAGGAATGGGAAAGTGTCATAAAAGACCTCAAATTAGTTTGCAATTTTCATTGTTATACTTCACTTCCCCTCTTAATGCCACTACAACTAATATTCCAAGTAAACTAGGAGAATAATAATTAAATAGCAATCTCTCTCAACTACATGGGTGTCCATATACACATTCCAAGGAAGTTGGAGATGCAACATTCTCCATTAGGATTACAATTAAATATCACAATATTCTAACATTCTCCCACTTGATATTGTACATTGCAATGATATAAATAAGAAATGTAAATAAATTAGGTGTAGGATGCAAATACCATAGCCTTCTTGTACCAAGAGAAATTATCCATGCTCACTAGTTTTATACGTGAATCTACAATAGTCTTTTGAGTTTCAACCTTTTGTAACATGACCTTATCATTCTTTGTCATCTCCTAAATAAAGTGATATTGCACATCAACATGCTTGGTACAATCATGGTACATAGGGTTTCTGGCTAAATAGATAACACTCTAACTATCACATCTAATTTGAAGCACCCTACAATCAAAACAAACTCTAGAGCATAATATTTGTAACCAAAAATACATCTTTGCAAGTATGTGTAGGACACATATTCTCTATTTTGGTAGTGGAAAAAGCAACTAAGGTTTTCCTCTCACACATCCAACTAATAGCACTACCAAATAAAGAAAAAGAATAGCTACTAGTTAATTGTCATATACACAAGTTGAGTGCTCTCTACTAAGGTTAGACATAAACCTACTAAGAAGTCCAACTACTTGGTTAATATCTATTCTAGTACATATCATTACATACAATAGGCTCCCTAAAAATCTTGAATAAGGCACATTATACATATCCTCCAAATCATCATCCACTTAGGACACACATCCAATGAAATCTTATTACCAATAGGTAAATAAATGCTCACAATATCGTAATCATCCATAAAAAACCACCATTAATTGGTGTCAACATACTTGCTATAATTAAGCCAAAGATTTATATGCACTCAATCCCTTCTAAATTTCATTCCAATAATTTGAACTTTGCTACCTTGAATCCTTCATGTCAAATTCTCTAGAAAACTAATTCTTAGGCTCCCTAATCTTTTCTTAGCTATTACCAATAAGCTAGCATCCACATACAAGACAATAATTAGAAATTGATCATATCTATACATAGTGATCCTCTTCAATTCTAACAAAATCCAAATTCAAAGGAAACAGATTAAATTTTTGATACCACATCCAAGACAATTATTTTAAACCATACAAAGATCATTTTAGTCTACAAACCATTTTTTTTCCTTTTACCTCAAACCCTTTTGGCTATCACATATAAATTTCCTCTTCAAGACCCCTGTGGAAGAAAGTAGTTGTAACATCCATATATGCAATCTTAAAATTAAAAGTTGTAACAATATATAATATGAACCTAATGGAAGATAATTTAGCAACATGAGACAAAATTTCACCAAAATCAACTCCCTCTCTCAAAGAGTAGCCTTTAGACACCAATATGGCTTTGTACCTCTCTATCCAACCATATGATCCAATTTTATTTTATACACCTAGCTCCAACCAATGGGATTTATCTCCTTGGGAAAATTTACAAGATCTCAAGTGTTAATATATTTAAGCCCATCATCTCATCTTGCATAGCCTACATCCAAGAATCATGCTCCTCCAACACTACTACATAAGAAAGTAAATACACAATAGAAACCTAGTGGTATATTAAACTAGAATTTTTTGTCTTTAGATCTTCTAAAGACTAGAGTAAGGAATTCTTCATGTTATTCAACATGCACATTTTTTTACTTCTCAACCTTAGTCTCAAATTGCATTATTTTTTGTCTTTATTTTCAATTTAACTACACAAGACATAAAAATACTCTAATCTCCTTCAAAATTGTATCTATAGAATAAATTAATTTCTAGGTTAGAGGATTTCAAGGCTTGGAACATTTTATATTCTCACCATAATAAAAAAAAATGGGTTTTTGTGCTTTCGAATCTAACTTGGATTATTTTTTCTTAGGCAAGTGAACAAAACCCTCACAATAAGTATCCTTAAATGTGAAGTAAAAGGCTTCTTAACTATCCACACTTCATAAGGAGTCTTATCTACAAAATTCAAACATGGAGGTCAATCAAGTACAAACACTACTCAAAGCCTCTTCTTAAAATCATGAATCCAACTATGTACCACTCATCATACATTTGAATCTTTCCATAAAGTTTCAATTCATTCTCTATACGAACCCATTCTACTGAGGATGTAAGGACCAATCTTCTATCAAGTAGTACCTACATGTCTATTGAACTTATATTTTCTTATCTAACTATTCTTCTACCAAAGCCTTAAAATCTTTAAATTTAGAGAAAAAAACATACTTAAAATGTAAAAAATAAATATAAGCATATCTATAATAATCATCAATAATTTAACATAATAACCAAATTTACCAACTAACCAACATCCACTAGACCAAACACATCAAAATGAATAACTTCTAATAATCTATGTGATATATTACTCCTAATAATAAATGAAACTGTATTCTATATGTCAAACACACAATGTTCATAAAGAACAAAAAATCATCCAACCATGTTTTTGTTATTCATGGTCCAAAGAACTTTTTCTCCAATATGCCCCAAACATTGATGCCACAATATAAGTGCATTTTGAGATATGTTAGCTACATTTATAGTTACAAAATTTGGAGGCATCAATCCTTAACAAAGTCCCATACTGTGAACCTCTAGCTACCACCATATTCCCTCTCACCAACCTATAACCAAACTTATCAAATGTCACACACACTCTAGAACCATTCAACTTGAAGAAGACAAATTTCTATTGATATTATTGATATTTTTAACTCTCCATCATTGAAACACAAGCATACATTTTCTTTACCATCAACCTGATTGTTTATTGTTGTCACCAAGGAAAAGTTCTCCATAATAAACTTGGTATTACGAGAATTTATCATCATGGTGAGTCATATGGTAGGATTAACTTGAGTCAATAATCCAAGCATCATCACTAATAATGTGAGTAGAAATAAACAATGCAACAATATCATCATCATCAAAAGATTTCTTTGTTAAGGAATCATCACACTATTTATTTTTGTTTTCTATTTTTATATTCCTTCTTCATACATAATCACTTTCCATATTTCCAACACTTTACTCTTCCCATTAGACCTATTTCTTTATTTATTTCAATTCCCTTTAGACCCACCTTTATTTTTGGATCTTCCCTAAATATGCAAGAGATCGTTTGAGCTCTTCACCATCAAATAATTTTTCACCTTCCCCCATACCAATGCTTCTATGTTATTACCCTTTGTAGCTCTCTCGTTGCAAAGGAACCTAAAAACCTATTTTTGTACTTGTTATCCTAGTGACATGCATAAGATCGCAGAACTAGAAATCAAACATGCCACACATAACCACATCAAAAAGATTAAAAAATAACTCTGTCCTATAAACATGGTGAATATTTCCGTACCTTGCTTCGCCAACAAAAATATTATCTTAATCCCTGAAATGTTGTATTTGCTTTTAAAATAAACATGCATAAAAATAGTTCCTTCACAAATATCATGACAAACATCAAAAACAGAAAATGACTTGAAACCCAATGTAAGTGAACCCCCAATAGAGTGAAGTTTTTTCTCAACGACTTCATGTTCATCTTAAAAGACATTTATTCGTGCCCAAACACCCATACAATATTGTCACTACTCTCTGTACCTCTTAATTATACTTTTAAGTTTTAACACATTAAAGACCACTTGACTGTTGCAAAATTGCACAATTAGTGTCAAGCACAATTCCAGCCACTCAGCCAGAAGGAACCCCAAAAACATATTTCAAAGGATTAAACATAGATTTGTAGTTTACAAGCAAGCCCAATTGCTTCAAACCTCGAAATGTCAAAGACTATACACCTCATCTTGGATGCATATCTGCCATTTTGTCTAAGTGCAGCAAGTTCCCCCAGAGTCCAACCCATCCGATGTAGCTATATTTCTCAATGACAGGTTCAACAATGGCCAAACCCATCAAAAGTATTAATTTTTTATAATATTAAAACCCCACAGGTATTCAAATCACCCAAAGGGCTTCTGAATTCCAACTTTAGTTGCTCCTGTAACTCTCTTATTTTTCCCCTACGGAAATGGATCTTGTTGCTAATCCATTAAGAAAACTTGAACAGGTGACACTGAGATGTCAAATTTGTTGAGTAACTTTGACTGATCCATTTTCAAATCATGTACACACATATAGGGTTTACACAGCTAATGCAAAAGGAAACAATCAGCTCCATTTATTACATTCTATCCATGAATACACCTCTTTGTGTAAGTATACATGCTAGACAACTGAATTTCAAGATTTTACAAGTAGCCATAGAGCCAAAAACTCGTGCAAGAATAGAAGTAACCTTATTATAAAATAACCAGCACTAAAGGCATTAAGAATTACTTGAACTTTAGCCTGTCTTTATCCAGTATATCATTACTGAACAAGGATTTAACTTCATTGACAGCAACAAATGCACCTCAATGTCATTGAGACCACCCGACAACCAGCTCGAGCTTACATTTTCTCCACGAATACACCTCTTCGTGTTTAGTACATGGTAGACAACAGAGATTCAAGATATTACAAGTAGCCGTGGCACCAAAAACTCATGCAAGAACAAGAATAAGTACAAAATAACTGGCGTCCAAGGCATTAAGAATTACATGAGCTTTGGCCTGTCTCTAGCCAGTCTACCATTAGCAAACAAGGATATAACTTTATTGACCGCAACCAATCCAACAACCTTGAATAACACTTATGGGAGTAGTTACATTATCCTTAGTTTTAAAAAAAAAAAATGGATAATCATCTGCATTCGAGGTTAGCTCAAAAAAACAATCATCGCATAAAGATTACAATAGCATTACATTCAGTTTCTCACCTTTCTAAGCATTTACTACATTCTTAACTAAATATTCTCAAGACTGAATCCATCGTTCTGAGCTGAAATGGAGTAGAACACAGCCGCTTGTCTTTCTGTAATGTCGTGAGAAACTAATTTTTCTGTAGGACAGCCCTGTAGACAATTCAAAACTACACAACACTTTTTGAACAGGCTGCTTGTGCGGTAATATTAATATTCAAATACTTGCAAACTCACATAAATAATTAACCCATCTGACCATCACGAGGCAAAAGACCCACGTTCAAACTCATCAATGCTGATAGATTCAACTTGGCTCAAGAGAAGTAAACTCATATCAATTATTGCTAGATGGCTTCTGGATTTGATTGTGTAAGAGTTTTTGCATCAACGTTTCGGACCACACTCCATGATCCATCATCAGGATAGTTGAGAGCTCAAGGAAAAAATCAAATCCAGAAACGTTGATGCAAAAAACTCTTACACAATCAACGTTGATTTTTTCCTTGAGCTCTCAACTATCCTGATGATGGATCATGGAGTGTGATCTGAAACGTTGATGCAAAAACTCTTACACAATCAAATCCAGAAGCCATCTAGCAATAATCAATATGGATTGTGGAAATGTGATATCTTTAACTCATATCAAGTCAATTACATATAAGATGTCTACTCTAAGAACTCCTCCCACTATAAAACCAAAATTTTCTGCAAGTCATGCAGTACTCTAAAGAATTGGAAGACGGTACACAAATGGAAGAAGATAGTTGCTGGAAAGCGTCACAGGAACAAGCATCTAACCATGCAGTGAAGCCTCGACAAGTAGCATTAGTTTGGCCAATTAACTAGTAATCATACAAACTAACTAGACATCATCTCTACACCCCTTGCATTGTCACTTTAAAAACTAGAAAATGTGGAAAGCTAAGACAGTTAAAAATTACAGACCGGGAGCTAACTTACAAACAGTTAAAAGAAGCTAAGGTATAATGAAAAATGTCTTTCCAATGTGCATCTCCTAGATCTGGAACTATAATAATACCTTCAAACCAAAAAAAAAACATTCATGTTGTCCTTTTTTATGAAAACATTGATAGCCAATCGGCAAATCCAACAGGCATCTGAAAATTAATTTGGATAAAACCAAACTCAGATTTTACAATAAAGTCATAAACATTTATCTTGTGTTATGCAAGATTGGCAAGCAGGTGGTTGAATCTTCTGTTCTCAAAATAAGTACACTTGCGAAAATTTACCATTGAGAATTGCCAAACTTTTTTTAATCTTTTTGGAACTAATTTGAAATTAAATGCTTGCTAAGTATAATTTGAGATAGACATAACAGAAATGTGAAAGATGACAAGTTTGGCAACACAAATAAAACAGGATACATAGTACATACATTATAGAATGAATCACGTAATGTTTTTAGATACAGCTGGTTACATTAATTTTATGGACTATTATTTTATTTACTGTTAATATCTTGCCAAACTTGAAATCCTAGAATTATGATCGATAATGCAATGTCAATTGTCAAATGTTAAAGACAAATCAAAATGGTTTATATCATAGAAGCATTACTTGGTAATCTAGATTGACTTGGCAAACAAAAAGTAAAATGGAATTCAATTACTTGGTATTTAATTTGAAAAACTGAAGAAAAGAAGCTGCTTTCTTATCAGCCCAAAACAAAAACAAAAAAAAAATTGCTTTTTAAAATCAGTATGGAGCAGTAGTCCCAGCTAGTTGAGAGGCTACAGGCAACTTAAGGGCGCAGGCCATTTTTCATAATTTTACCACATTTAACCAAACTCCAAATTTTTCAAAAAAAAAAGCAATTTTAGGTTAGTAAGTTTTTTTCAATTTTACATCTTTTTTCATTAAACAATTTTTTGTTGGAAATGTTGTCATTGATGTCAAAGGCGCCGAACAAGATTGTTGAACAAATTGTCATTGATATCAAAGATGCTCAAGTTAAGATAGTTGAAGGTTATCACTGATATCATAAAGGATAAAGATCATGAAGGATTGTTGGAATAATTCATTGATGAGCTTAATGAAGGAAAATCACTATGGAGAAAAATCATCTTTAATGAAAATGCAGGTCGAAGCAATCATCTATAGAGTAACACGTCTCCATGAAAGATGGTGCGAGTGAAAAAAAAAGGGAGAGAAGTTATCTTCAGATTCAACTTGTTTTGAAAACTACGTAATTCAGATTGTTGGTGATTAAGGTTGCATACTTCAGATTGATGATGTTTTGTGATAAGCATACTTCAGATCGATGATGTTCTACAATATTTATACTTCAGATCACTGTCATCAGATCAACAGTGTTTGTAATGAATATACTTCTGTTCGATAGTGTTTTAGAATGATGATGTTTTCAAGATCACTACAGATCGACATTCTTAACTAATCATTCAATGGAAAGATTCGATTTGTTGCTAACTAATTATTTTTGAAAAGATGCGAATCAAAAGGTTTTTGTTGAAAGGGTACGATCAAATAGAACACATCTTTCAAATAAAGGCGATTTGTTATAAGTCGTGTTTTATCTTCATTGATACGTTTGTTTTGAAGTAAGACGTTTGAGGAGGTGCACTTCTAGAAAAAGAAGTGCTTTATCATGTTTGTCTTTGAAGAGATACATTTCTGAAAAGAGGTAACTTACCATTGAAGAAGTGTGCTCATAGACGAACAAATACAGACATAATGTAGAATTAATGAAAGACAATGTGTTTTGTTTAAGACAAAACACTTAGATTTTCCTTATGAAGAGGCATTGTTTTTGGATGCAAGTGTAGATGTGTCTTTTCAGCTGAAGGTTGCAATTCTTGAATAACATATATATGTGATTTTCAAATCAAAGTTGATGTGTGGTTGTGAAGTTTATAGTGGTCTACATCAGAAACCCATCTTCTTGTGTGGGCTAAGTGAGAAATTTTTTATCACAAAGGCAGATTGGAGGATTGGGAGAGTGCAGATCTGATTGAAGACATTTACTTCATCCATCAAGTCAAGGTTTGGTGCTTTGCATTAGGGGTTGGTGCCTACTAAAATTGTAGAGGTTTGGGTGTCCCTTGTAGATTGCAGTCTACTAAATCATCTCTTTTCTAAGTCAAGTGGGTTGGTGCCTACTTCATTAAAAAAAATTATTATTATTTCAATAAAGTTGTATCAACTTGTGTAAATTGGTTCATATCATTAAGTTGATGTTGATGAAAGTTTAAGTTTGTGTAGAAAGTTAAAAAGGTGAAAAATTTGTATTGATTTATTGATTCACCACCTCCCCCCCCCTCTCGCCCCCTCTCCGTAAATCTTTTGTGCTGTTTAATTGGTATCAAAGCAAGGTCCTTCTTGAAAGCCTAACCGCTTGAAGGAGATCCTTAAGAGCACATATGGCAAATCATAGCAATACAGTGAAAGCACCCATCTTTGATGAGACTAATTATGCATTTTGGAGTATCAAGGTGGAAGCATATTTGAATGCATTTGGATTTGATGTGTGGCAATCTGTTGTTGATGGGTATACACCTCCATCAACCCCTCCTACGGATCAAGCCAGGAAAAAGAGAAGTGAAAACAATGCAAAAGCTAAGCATGCTCTTCTTTGCAGTCTGATAGATTCTGAATCTACAAAGGTCATGAGGTGCAAATCAGCAAAAGAAATTTGGGACAAACTTCAAAACATCTATGAAGGAGATGCAAAAGTTAAAAGGCAAAGTTGCAAACTCATCATAGGAAATTGGAGACTCTCAAAATGAATGATGATGAAGATATTGCCTCATACTTTCTTCGTGTTGATGAAACAGTAAACATTATGAGAGGACTTGGTGAGGAAATTGATGATGCTTTTATTGCTGAGAAGATTCTAAGATCTCTATCTACAAAGTTTGAGGCCAAGGTTGCAGCATTGGAAGAATTAACAAACTTGGATCAGCTATCCAAAGATGAATTACATGGGATTCTTGCTACCTATGAAATGAGGATTGAGGGGAAGATACCACAAAATGAAATTTCTTTCAAAGCATCCAATAAGGAAAAAACTAAACATGATACATCAAATAAGAAGTCAGGTGATAATGAAGCATAGGCCTATTTCATGAGGAAGCTTAAAAAAGGAAAAGGAAAGTACAAAGGGAAATATCCTTTTAAATGTTTCAATTGTGGAGAAGTTAGACATTATGCTTCAAATTGTCCTCAAAGTGATAGCAACTCAAGTGACACAAGTAAGGATGAAGAAGAGATATACACAAAGAAAAAGGGGAAGAAAAATTCTAAGCACAAGTCAAAAAGGAGATCTCAAAAACACAAAAAGAGTTTCTATTCAAAGAAAGATAGCAACACTTCTGAAGAACAAAGTGAAGGATGCTCAAGCAAAGGTGAAGAAGAAATATTGTTCATGGTTGAATATGAGGTGTTGATCAAGAATGTGATGAAGAGGAAGAAATTGATCAAGAATGCAATGAATAAGAAGAAGAAACAAATCTAGAGGAAGAACTTCATTATGCATACAAAAAAAATGAAGAATTGACGAAGAGGGTTACCAAGCATAAATTAAAAACCAAGGAGTTAACTAAAAGTTTGTAGGAATTAAACAAAATAATTGAAGATTTAAGGACTCAACTTGTAAAGGCTGAACAAGTTGAAAATGAATTAAAGAGCAAGATAAGTGCAAATGAGAGAGATTGTGACAAGTTAGAACAAGAAGTTGTCATGCTAAAAAATGAATTGAATAAGCCAAAGGAGAAATGTACAAAGTGTGATGAGAATGTCACAAGTTTTAAGGAAAATGAAAGAAAATCTAACTGTGGGAAGTTTTATTCTTTCTATGGATATTGCTATTCATGCAACTACTTTGGACACAAAGCAATAAATTGCAGATTTCAAGCAAGAAATGGTTCAAGCTTCACTAGGAAAAATTATAATTCTTTTGATCATAACATTATGTGTTTGGTGGATGATGAATCTTCTGGCATTCTTCATTCCACCTATGCTCGCATACTGGTTGAAATAAATGTTTCAAAAGGGCTGCCTGCTGAGGTCCTACTTAAATCTTCTAAAGGTTCTTGGGTCCAATTTTTGGATTATGAAGGGATACCCTTCCGGTGTAGACGATGCTTCAATACTGGACATGCTGCTGCACATTGCAGATTTGAGAAAAAAGTAAAGAAAGCTACTTGGTGGAAAGGTGCTTCTCAACAGCATTATACGGTTGAGAAGAAAGCTGATCAGAATAGGAGTTTTTCAGAGGTGGTTGCTTCTGAATCACTAGGTCTTGGGACGCCCCCTCCGATCATCTCAAATGGCAAGGTCGTTAAGGCAACCCCTATTGAGTAAATGACTGCCATTTCAGGTGAAAGTGCTTCAGCTTCCCTATCTAGTGGCTCTTCAGAAAAGTCTTTATCTGTGCAAAGGAATCAAGATGAAACCCCTAATAATTTCGCTGTTGGCTTTCATCTTCATGAAAGCAGCGAGTTGGTGTGGCATGGTAAGGCAGCACAAGTGGAAGAAGGCTAGATCACAGTTAAGGGCAAAAAAGATAAATCCTCTAAGCCTTCTTTCGACATGACTCTCCGCTCCCACAAGAAAAGTGTAAAATGTAAATTTTGAATGGTTTTGTTTTGGAGCTGGTCTTTTTTGCTAGCTGCATACTGTCTTTTCTACAGCCTTGCTCTTTTTGTTAAAGGGTTTTGGGTCCCTTCAAAATCTGTTTTTTCCTTTATCAAAAACATTATGTGTTTTAAGTGTAACAACTTTGGACATAGCACATTTTTGTAGATGTGACTTTATGGAATCACCTTTACAAGATATGAAGAAGAACACCATGGAAAAGGAAAGAAAGTTTACAAAAGTTTGGAGAAAGAAGATAGATACAAGAAATGAAGAACCCAATGCAATTTCAATATGCTTTTTCTAAAAGGAAGCATGAATTTAGGGGGAGCCAAGTCGAACATTATCTTTCAACCCGTTGGAGGAGATGACTGAAAAATGAAGTACCTCAAAATGTTGAAGGGAAATTTACTTATGGTTTAATATTTAATGAAGATGATGAATTGATCTCTATTGTTGGAAATTGTATTGATGTCAAAATGAAGAAGCTTCCATGAAGGAAAAATCTTTAGACAACAAGGAATGAAAAGAGAAAGATGAGTATTAGTAAATGGGAGCATACTTTCAAGGGGAGCTATACACAGTATCTTGTAGCTCCATGGAACAAGCAAGAGTTTGTTGGAAGACCCTTTGCCATTGATGTCAAAGGGGGAGAGAAGTAGAATGGGGAAGAGTTAGAAGAGATGACGGAGAATATGTTGTCATCAATGACAAAGGGGGAGATTGTTGAAAATGTTGTCATTAATGTCAAAGGCGTCGAACAAGATTGTTGAACAAATTGTCATTCATATCAAAGATGCTCAAGTTAAGATAGTTGGAGGTTATCATTAATATCATAAAGGATAAAGATCATGAAGGATTGTTGGAATAATTCATTGATGAGCTTAATGAAGGAAAATCACTATGGAGAAAAATCATCTTTAATGAAAATGTAGGTCAAAGCAATCATCTATAGAGTAACACGTCTCCATGAAAGATGGTGCGAGTAAAAAAAAAAGGAAGAGAAGTTATCTTCAGATTCAACTCGTTTTGAAAACTACGTAATTCAGATTGTTGGTGATTAAGGTTGCATACTTCAGATCGATGATGTTCTACAATATTTATACTTCAGATCACTGTCATCAGATCAAAAGTGTTTGTAATGAATATACTTCTGTTCAATAGGATGATGTTCTACAATATTTATACTTCAGATCACTGTCATCATATCAATAGCGTTTGTAATGAATATACTTATGTTCGATAGGATGATGTTCTACAATATTTATACTTTAGATCACTGTCATCAAATCAACAGCATTTGTAATGAATATACTTCTATTTGATAGTGTTTTAGAATGATGACGTTTTAAAGATCACTACAAATCGACATTCTTAACTAATCATTCAATGGAAAGATTCGATTTGTTGCTAACTAATTATTTTTGAAAAGATGCGAATCAAAAAGTTTTTGTTGAAAGGGTGCAATCAAATAGAACACATCTTTCAAATAAAGGCAATTTGTTATAAGTCATGTTTTATCTTCATTGATACGTTTGTTTTGAAGTAAGACGTTTGAGGAGGTGTGCTTCTAGAAAAAGATGTGTTTTATCATGTTTGTCTTTGAAGAGATACATTTCTCAAAAGAGGCAACTTACCATTGAAGAAGTGTGCTCATAGACAAACAAATACAAACATAATGTAGAATTAATGAAAGACAATGTGTTTTGTTTATGACAAAACATTTAGATTTTCCTTATGAAGAGGCATTGTTTTTGGATGCAAGTGTAGATGTGTCTTTTCAGCTGAAGGTTGCAATTCTTGAATAACATATATATGTGATTTTCAAATCAAAGTTGATGTGTGGTTGTGAAGTTTACAGTGGTCTACATCAGAAACCCATCTTCTTGTGTGGGCTAAGAGAGATTTTTTATCACAAAGGCAGATTAGAGGATTGGGAGAGTGCAGATCTGATTGAAGACATTTACTTCATCCATCAAGTCAAGGTTTGGTGCCTTGCATTAGGAGTTGGTGCCTACTAAAATTGTAGAGGTTTGGGTGTCCCTTGTAGATTGCAGTCTACTAAATCATCTCTTCTAAGTCAAGTAGGTTGGTGCTTACTTCATTAAAAAAATTATTATTATTTCAATAAAGTTGTATCAACTTGTGTAAATTGGTTCATATCATTAAATTGATGTTGATGAAAGTTTAAGTTTGTATAGAAAGTTAAAAAGGTGAAAAATTTGTATTGATTTACTGATTCACCCGCTTCCCCCGCCCCCCCTCTCAATAAATCTTTTGTGCTCTTCATTTTTTTTAAGAGGACCTGACCAGAACAAGGACCAGAACACAGCCTGGAGCAGTCAGGCATTTCTGGCAAAAAGGAGCCCCGTAGTGAAAATCTATAAAATCATATATTATATATTATAATATTTAACTATATTAATTAATACATAATATTTTACATTGCTTAAATTTAAATAATATAAATATTAACAAAAATAAAAAACAAAACAAAATGGAAAATTAAGAAGGCCAAGAAGCTACCAACGTTAAACTGTTGCAAGCTGGTAAAACATAAAATGGGTGCTGTAGGTTGCATTTCTTGCAATAGGACTACAGCTATCTATTCTAAACTACCCTTCAAGCAAAGAACCCAAACATACCTGAATAACTCCACTGTTTCTGACTTTATATGATAGTCTCCTGTCTTTGATGAAGATTGCACAAAACGTCTTGCTCAAAAAGCAAGCGTTAATATTTTATTTTCTTTCTATTTTCAAATCATTTGCTGTAGACTGCCAATCATTATTAATAACTCTTAACCAGTCTCACTCTCAAGGCCTCTGCAGTCAGTTCAGCCACTTCGTGCAACAGTTTTATGTAATAACAATAGTTTTACAATACTATCATAGAGTGAGGTCAATTACAGATGCTCTGGGCACTAAATCTTCATTTAAATCAGTTGCTGCGATCCAGATCCAGAAAGTACTGATGCAATATCTGTCACAGCCTTGCCCCACTGATGGCTCCCTCAAAGTACCAGCTGAGATGATGCAAATACCCCTATTATCCTATATAATGCCTTTTAAATTCATTTTTTGTTCAGAAAGTAATTCCAGTGAAGGAATTCATATTTCTTGCATTGAGTTGTTTGAAGAGGCAAAGTACTTAGATGGGAATCAGAGGGCCCTGCCCAGTCCTCAGTTTTATAGAGGTTGGTAGATAAAATTGGATACTCTCATTGCTCATGTGAAAAAAATTTCTTTCTATAGTCCATTGATTAGCTATAAGAAATACTTTATAAATGTTGATCCAGTTTCCACAGATTTTCAATCCTGATTAGATTTTTAATATACTTCCCTCCATTCAGAGTAGTATAGCATCAAACCCTATTTAACATCCAATCTTCAGTTTCCATGTTTGGTGGCCAAAACTGTGGATTGTGCAGTGAAAATCAAACTCCTTGGTCATTTGCTAGTATCAAAGAACCATTGCTTCAACCAGGTAACATACAAAGCACACCATACCAGCTTCTCCCACCCAGACCTTTCCTTAAAGCCAGGTGATGACCAGCAACAAGGAATAATTAGAGGCTGTGCTGGAAATGAAGGTTCCCTTTCAGCAAAATGGAGGAAAATAAGAAATGCTTCTCATGTTTTAAAAAATCGTCAAAATACTAAGGAAAGCCCATTTCAGAGCCATGGCTCTGATAACTTCTCTCAAGCATGGCATTTATTCCGATTCCCTTATATGCTGTTTATGATAATCTGCTCCAGCTATGCTTTGGTTCTTCTTATCATGTTGACTGATCTTGTTGATGAGTCTACATTTTCAACAGAACTAGAGCCACCAACGCTTAAAAATAAGATGCCATCAAAACAAGTAATATTATGAACAGTAGATCATACAGAGCTATAAGCACCCCAATGAACGATTGTTATGCCATTGCCATCGAAGACCAAGTAAACCAAAATCTGCAGGCCCATAATCTTGTTCTACATGGTTTTCCATGATTTAAACTCCATTCAAATGCCACCCTTAGTTAAATCTGGTTTTGATGTAAGATCATAAAACCTGGGATTTATCTGAATATATTAGAGACATATAGTGTTCAGACACGATTTGTGTCGGATAGGCAAATGATTTGGTAAAGAGAACCATTGGTTTGATATTTGGTCAAAAATATGCATCCTGTATGCTAATGGAATTTGTACATATCCATTTGCAAATTAAAAAGGTTTCTACAGATAAAATGGAATGGCTTTGAACAGACTGGGACTATAGAAATTTATTCAATTTCAGATGCATCTTCCTATATATTATATCAACAGATTTATCATCTAGGTATGATCGTGAGACTTGCCCCATCAGTGCTGCTAATGATTGCACTCAAAAATAAAGCTTCATTATGAATAAATGGTGTGGTGATGATAATGATGATGCTCAAGAAGTTCAAGATTTTGAGGGCACAGTGCTCTTCCATTGATAATAATTCCTGTGATCCAATCTTAATTGGTATCGCCAAAGCTTATTTTCCAAAGCGATGGACCTGTTAGTGTTGTTG
Organism: Sequoia sempervirens; assembly: GCA_007258455.2. Lineage (NCBI taxonomy): Eukaryota > Viridiplantae > Streptophyta > Pinopsida > Cupressales > Cupressaceae > Sequoia > Sequoia sempervirens. Next base: position 7,116,815 of record VDFB02338372.1, on the reverse strand, counting down.
ATAATAGATGTCCTTCACAGTTTTTCTATCTTAACTTTTACTAAAATAATTATTGTTGATTCTCTGAAATGTTACCTCAAAAAAATTGTATTGTTTTCCAATTTTCACAATTTACTTTTTTCGATAGATTGTGTATGAAAGGTAGCACATAATAATACTAGTGACTTGGTCATGCATATAAATCCATAATAATGAGTAGTGTCCTTTAAATTTTACTTTTTTACTGATGGAGAACATTAGTTAAGGCGAAGCTTGTGTTTGCTGGCTTGAGCTATTATTAATGTTTGTGAAGAGCTTTGCAACCAGTTCAATCAGGATGTATATGTTGTACCTAGAAGGTTCCTTGGAACAGTTTTGACTGCTATCCAACCTGAGTGATATCCTTTTAAATAAAATATAAACTAAAAAAATAATAATATTCCTTCACACATTTCTTATAATTTCCCAATGGTGTCCTTGGCATGCACATCTAGAAGACATCACTGGAATTCATGGCATTGACAATTTAAGTTACACCACATCAAAACCATAATCATTACTTACTACTTAGACAACGTCAAGACACATATTAACCCACATGTAGAGTAATCACCTATGAGCCCTTAGAGAATGGCATGTCATGCCAATCAGGTTCTATGGCCTCCATTACTCATTCTTGGATTTTTATTTTTCCTAATCAATATCTGAAAAACTGCTGTGAAACTTCACCCTAAACAGCCTTCTAGAAACAGCTAAAGACCTAGGATTTATAATAATAATGCAAAATGAAACAACCTTGTCAATCTTCTGTTGAAGGATATTACATTTTATCCATCAACATGCCTCGTAATGCACACAAGTAGGCACTGAAGCACTGTCCAATTGTGCCTTATTGAAAAAACTAAGATTCGCGGCATTAAGTATCAAATGGTAGTTGACCTGCAACATATTTTACATTCATGGCATTAAGTATCAAATGGTAGTCAACCTGTTTCTACTACCACTAATTTAACAAGGGTAGAACTTGCACCACGGGCTGACATCACTTTCCTTTTGAACTCCCTTCCAACATCCTTAACATTTAAGGACATTGTGGATGAAGTTTCACAATAACATACAGCACATTGATGGCTTATACCCAAAAGTTGGTAACGGTAATAACCTGCATTTTAAATATAATTTAATGAGACTATACAATTGCAGGATAGAAAAGCTTTGCATTCAATTTCTCTCACATATTTTAGTATTGCTATACTGAAATTCAAGTTGCATACCCAAAAGTAGAGTCTCAACACAACTGAGAAAAGCATACCTTGTACCCTGGAGATGTGTCAAGTCAATTGTCCTTGAATATAACAATATTTCCTGTCATCCATGCAGAGCAATATAATTGAAGGCGAAACTCCAGGAAGGAGATAGTTTTTCCCGGAAAGCACCCTAAGTTTCCAAGTGCAAGTCACAAGTACATATACACCTAAGTACCTAAGTCTAACCATGTAACCTACACTTATACATTAGGTTGAGCCATTCACTTGAGAATCATAACAACCAGCCAAACACAGATCTCCTCTATGCATCCCTTTCATTTTCCCTACAAAAACTAGGAAATGTGGGGAGACAGACTGGTAACTTCAGAGAATGCTAGAAATAGGGTACAAGACAACTTACAAAAGGTTAAAGAACCAGGCAGTTGATAAAGGTAACTTGGCTTAAACCATGAATGAACTTCTGAACAGAGCAAACAAAAGAGGCTAGGCAAGTGGAGAAGAGCTCTACTCTACCAAGCTCTATTTTAGAAGATAGAAAGGTATGTAGGAATTTATGGAGAAATAAAACAGAAGAACCTTGCAAAAACTTGACAGTTACTTCAAGGTAGAAAAGCCATCCGATGTCCAACAATTCCTTTCATTCACAGACAGCATCATGCCAAGCAAATTAAGAACACCAAAAGTGAGCATGTCTTTCCTCCTCATCTCGCTAAAACTCTTCAAAGCCATCCAAAGGGGTAGAATTTACAACAAGGTGTGCTGAAATGCCATCCCACTGCACAGATATTTTACAACTGGAAATATATTGATCCTCCAGGCAATTGAGAACATTCAGGTAATCCATATCCTGTGAAAGGATGATCGACTATTGGTCAACCCAAAGAACGACTGCAATTTTCTTTTGAACTACAAGCAAATTCTGACTATTCATCTTTAAATTAATCAACATTGCAATTATCAATTTCAGTTTGGGATTGTGCCCCTTACAGTTGTGCAGTTGCTTTCTTGTGTTAATGTCAATGTTGTTTAATATGTGTGTGGTGAGTTAAACATCATCTGCAATGATTAAAAGGGGTTCCCCATTGAAACAACCAAAAAGATAACAACTAATTTTAATTTGTCATTAGAGCAGAGAACAGGAACATACCTGAATAACTCCAGTACTGATCATAGAATCTGTATATACAATAGTCTTATGCCTTTGCTGAAGATTGCTCTAAGCACCTACGTGAAAGAAAATTTAACATTTTTTCTTTTTCTTTTTTTTCTTCTTTTTTTGGTTTTTTCTCTTTTTTACTCTTGGCCACCATATACCATACAATGGCAAAAGAGCAGTGCAAAGTACCATTCACTAACCCCATTCACAAGGCCTGGCAATCTGTACAAGTTACAAATCTAGTGACCTCATGTCACAGTTTCATGTTATGCACTCACTGTTACAACATATTACCAGAGAGCATTGTTAATTACAGATTGCTTGAGGCACCATAGCTGCACTTATCTACATCTATACAATTTTCTATCTGAATCTTTCTTCTTATCAATCACCGAGATCCAGGTGCAAGATCCGCTTTAAATTCTTGGTGGCAGATGCAACATCTGCTACAAAGCCTTGTACAACTACAGGTGCCACTTCTCTTGAAGGAGAAGTAGGCTCCGACCAGGATGATGCGCATAAAGCCTCAGTTCTCAATGCATCACTGAATTCGCTGCTTGTGGAAGGCAACTCGAAGGAAACACTTCTCATTTGTCGCATTGAAAATTTTGGAAATGGCAATGAGCTTGGTGGAGGGGAATTGGAGTATGCAGGCCCTGCCCAATTCTCTGTTGGAGAGGGTGGTGGTGAGATTGAAGAGACCTCATTGCTCGTGTTTATTTCATAACTTGGACTAGGAGACTTTCTTTCTGGGTTCCTCTGTTTAGGAATGGGAACTGCTCTCCAATTCTGTGATCCAGTTTCCACAGGTTTCCAATCACAACCAGTTCTCTTTTTATTCATGGCAGAATGACACAAAGTTCTGTTTTTGGTATCCGATCTTGAAATCCTTCCATTTTCATGTTTTGATGGCCGAGAATGGCGTGGAAATACAAACCCTTGGTCAGTTGTTTGGATTGACGAATCATTACTATCAAAGGATAATTTGCAAGGCATACTGTGCCATTTCCTGCTAGGCGATATGACAGATCCATCATGAAAAGTAACTGGTGAAGTATATGAAGGAAGAATTGGTTTCTCGTTTGGAAAAACTGGAGAAGTTGAGCAACTCTTCTCATTTTGGTGTAACTTATCTGGATTCAAAGAAAAACCTCTTTCAGAACCATGATTTTTAGTATTCCTCTCTTGTTGCTGGCATGACTTAACTGCAGGATTTTTCCACTGTCTTTCATATTTATTCTGTGAACAGCATTCTGATCCAATTAGTCTATGGTTCTGCGAATGGGCAAATTGATCTTGTGCAGGAAGAACAATAGTTTCCATAGTTAAATACTAGCAGCAGCTCACACTTTGAGTTAAAGCCAAGTAATCATCAAGTTCCTACCATGAAATGCCTTAAACCAGACAAGCAGCCTTTTTCACCACAAAAGGAAAAAAAATCAACCGCAAATCTCACAAACACATCCTATAGAACAAGCCACTGCTATTGAAGACGATGAAATTCCATTCACAGGACAATTCTCTCGCTGTTTCACATGCGTGAACGGTAAAATCTTTCAGCAAACAATTTTCTTTGCAATATTCCTCAAAGATCGCCAATAATCATTGAAGATCCTTTTAAAACTCCATATACCTTTCCAGCATTGCCGTTCAAAGAATCGGAAACTAAATCTGCCGAAAACCAATCTACCTTACACTGAAATCATTAAATTAAATCTGGCTAACTCAACAGTTGAATGTGTGCTCTACAACAGTATGTTCACAAAGAATACATGATGACAGCAGAAAATTTGTCATACAAGGTAAAAAAATCTAAGATTTGCATCTCCACTCGAACATACGGGCAAATCCAAAGCTCCTGTAATATTTTCATACGGAAAGAACGTAAGAAACTACAGGTAACAATGCATTCATGCGTAAACTCTACTTTTTAATTTAAAGCTTTCGATCAGAATTAGAAAAAGCTTTATACAACATACCGTCAAGTTACAAATTATTCACACTGTCACATTCATCGAAAACCTACAAACCCTTTACTCTTAAAAATCCAGGTTAATTTAACTCCAGAACAAGTTTAAAAGCTCATATAAACTCAAAGCTCAAACCAGATGTCATCACTTTCTTTTATTTTCAATCAGTTTCAACACAATCTACACACAAAATGCCATCAATTATTCACATTACCCCGATCGTCAATTCCTACAAGCCCTCCACTCCTTAACTCCAGTCTCGTCTAATACAAAAACACACTACACTAAATTGCTTATAGAACACATTCAAGCCCAATTTAACTTCAACATACACTAAAATACTGATAAAAAGACATCCAGCCTACCGTTGTCTCAAAAACACAAAGCTCGTTCAAACAAATCTAACACATTTTAATTCCAAAATGCACTATAATTCTCAAAAGCTACAAATCTACCCTAATTTCCTTCCATAACACACCAAAACGTCAAAACAAAAAGCACCCAAAACCAGAAGAATACAAACAAAATGTTGTTCGGTGCATCTGCTCAATATAACAAAATGAACTATCCATACACGGCCATAAAATCTCAGAAACTCACAGATGTGTCGCCAATAATTCCGCTGGTCGAGATGAAAACCATGGACACACAAGCTCCTCGATTTCTTCCCCTCCTGCGATCGCTTCTGGACCTCCCTGCGCCCTCCGAAATCCCTTGTAAGCCGAGCGGACGTGAAATCCATTACATTACTCTTAATCGCGTTCAACAGGTCCGTTCCCAGAGCGGGGCCCGCTAGCTGGAGTAAAGACCGGTGCAATGAAAGCTAAGAAATCATCAAGTGACACGTCTGGTTCTAAAGCACGGACATCATTGAAAAGCATATCAGGAAATGGACAGCCAATTAAAATTTAACTTCGTTTACGAAAAAGGTAAATGATGGCAACCAAGTTTGACGGGAACGGAAAAGTGTTGACCTCACTCTTGGTAGTTGACAAAATATGGTAGGTGACTAAATTTGGTAGCCCCTGACGTTCCTGACTGCAAGTACGCTTATATTTCAGAGGCATCGAATATTCCGTCACGATTCAAAGATTTTGTGGATTGAAAGGAATACTCCGTTAGTTCTTTACAGGGTGAGTCTTCAGCAATGTTCAACACAGTCTCATTGGCGTACCGTACAAATCAAGAGTTGAATCCACGATTTCGACTATCTAAAACCATAGTTAAAACTGAGTGAGCTAATCGAAATCTCCAACAAAAGACTGTATATATAGGTATTGTAGGAAGATGGGTTTGTTTTTTTTAATTTTTACTTATTTTTTATAAATAAAATTAGTATATCTATTTCTGGAACAATCTAGTAATTACTGTCTGGACGGAGGTCTGAATACTACTGTAATTTATGGGGGTTGCCATTATCCCGAAAAATCCGGGATTTTCTCATTTCTCTTCAATTGAAAAAAAGCAAAATATAATCAATAAATAAAATCAGTTGATCAAGTTTATATTATATCGAGCAACATCGCAGGTAAGTAATGATGATGGGGCAGCCTTGAGATTTACGCTTTTAAAGAAGTGGGATTTGATAGGATGCTTTTCATGATATTTTCTTCCACTAGTTTTATTGTTAATAGTATTTTTTGGCATAAATTTTGCTAATCAACTTTATTATCATTACAATTTAGTCCTTTTTAAATGTAATCATTAAAATAAAACCAGTGCAAACATGTGCTAAATACCACTAGTTTTATTTGGGAAAATGTGGCCATTATATTAAATTATGATGCCTTCTTTTATTTGGTAAAGGAGACAAAGGTGATTTTGCCTCCTTGTCCGAAACTATAATGGACACTTACTTAAAACAACTCTATAATGATATATGATTGTGTAGGAAATAAATGCATTCACTATGATTTAGTTAAAGAGTTCTAGAATGTGGATTTGGATTTATAGAATTTGAATAAAGTAAATCTAATATTTAATTAGATATTTGAATAGAGGAATAAATTGTTGGAGATGTTAGAATTGATTTGTTAATGTCTAAAGAAAATAGGGGTTTGTTAGAAGAAAGTTTCGAAATTTATAAATTAGTTGGTTATATTTCGCTTTGGTTTAGATGTGTCCGTGGAATCGAAATTATTTATGTGGAAGTAAGCATGATGTGTAGAATTAAACCAAATTTATGAAAGTAAGCTAACATAAATTGACTATTGTTATAGATTTGTCTTGGCTTGATGTACTTGTGTCTAAAGTGGGTTGGTGTCAAAAGATGCCATTTGTGAACTTTCTAGACAAAGATTTGTTCTTTGGTCCAACCCCTAGGCAAAACTATTTAAACAAATGACCTTAAATATAACAACACAACGCACAAGTTTATACAATTGTTCGCTAGGTTAGCTTAGAATATGTAATAGAAAAAGGGTAGCAAGGTTCAATTGAAAAAATAGATAAAGTTCTAGGTTATATCTATGTGTGTGGCAATGACCTTGGTCAATTTCACACCTATTCAAATCTAAACCAAGATATCAAATGGGAGATTTAAGGATCAAAATTGGTTCTTCAGGATGAGCAATGATAAGGGTAGGTTGGGATAAAGTCATGATATATATATATAAAATAGTAAACATAGCTCAAAAAAGCATCAAAAGTATACAAATATTAGAGCAACAAGGATTCACATGAAATCGACATCGAGGCAATAAAACAAAGATCCCAAAACCCAAATGCCACTTTAAAAAATATAAAAGCGGATGCAAAGAGAATAACCACTTTTGGTATAGTAATATTATGCAACCAAAGATCATACTATGAAAATGCATTCAAAGACAACACAAAGCAATCAAAATATTGACTGTCATAAAACTACTTGCCATCATAATAGCTCCAAAAGAAGAAATATCAAGCATCAAATTATAAAGTCTCATAAAACTAAGAAGAGTTAAAGGAACAAAACTATAAAAAGCCATATAGTAGACAAAAAGAACACACAAAGTGTCCAATAGCCCAAAAATATACATGCATCCAACCATTAGTGAACACATTAGCAATCTTTCTTGTTATATCTTTCATCCAAATGATTAATAAAACCTTCAATCTTCTTCTTAAGAGACTACACCCTAAAATCCACAGTTTCGTAAATTAAAAGTTTGGAAAATAGTTATTGTAGGATATGGAGAATGACCATCATCATTATCACTCTTTGAAGAACTATCAAGTGGACTCACCACCTTTAGTGTTGAACCATCCATAATAACATGTAACACAACCATTATGACCTAACTACCTTGAATAGCATCAACATGGACACGATAATTTGGAATTGCTAAAATGAGAATATGATTATTAACCACTAAAATAACAACACCCAACTTCCCAGGCTTTAATAGATGTATCAACATGTAGTTTACTATCTAGAACATCACCCTCAACACTCAAACCCATAGGACAATCACCACAATTTTACCACCAAGAGTTGCATCACCAGACCATGAAGATTAAGAGAAGCACTAGCAAGTTGAAAACTAATAGATACTAGAGCTTTACCAATAGCATAAATGTTCTAAATGTCATATTTAGGCCAATCAACATTACCCTACATAGCTAAATGAATACCAAACCCCTTATCCAAGAAAATAGACTTTAGAATAGGAGTCCTCTCCAAGAAAATATTTCAATATCATCCTTATCTTTATGTACCTACATTGCCACATTGAACATTCACAACAACAAATAATGTGGCTTCTAGGTAGAAATTAATAGTTAGTCTTTTACAATTTTAGAAAACATCATTGTTCCTAACAATCCAAATATAGCAAAGAATCTCAAAGAAAGTAATCAACCATAAACAATACAAACATTTAGGAAAGGATGGGATACAATGCCTAAAACTAGAAAGGATGTTAGACCAACCAATCGCATGAATACACACATGATAACTAAGCTAGTAGAAAATAGTTTCAAATGAGCTAGTGCATGGATAATCATAGAAGAGATGAATAACATATTCAATTGAATCACATATAAGAAGACAAAATATAGAACAAATAACATTGGAATTTATTAGAAATTCAAGGTAAAAATTGCAGCAATAGAACTTAATAATGTGTTTGTAAATCTAAAATTATGTATCCAAGATTACCATAAAGTGATTATGTGATTAACAATTCCAAACACAAAAGAAAAATCAGCAATACCACAAGTTGAGATACACAAGTGACACAAGATATACATGGAGAAACCCTTGCGAGAAAAAACTCAACACCCAAAGAGATCCAATGTTTGTATTAATCTTCAAATGAGATACAACAATACAACACTCCTCTTTGAATTTTAGTACTTCGTTACTTTGACAACCTACAAACAAACTCAACAAACCACCATCTCAATGCTCCAATATATAGAAGTTTTTGGGAGAGAATACCACAAATGGTATCCCGAAACAATAAGTAAAACCACCTAGAAAAACCCATGCCCCCCTTAGTGGATAGCCCATAAGCATGGTGAAAAATATTAAATGATCACATGGCCTTCACATGGGCGCTTAAGCCATAGCCAATGAAAATTGGTCAATAATGAGTGCTCCATAACTCTCTGATGGCTTCATGCAAGAACAAGCACCAACATGCAAAACATGCAAGGACATGCATTGCAAAGTGGTCCCCACCAAGAAGTTGGATGCCTAGAGGGAATATGCTTCTGGGATGCTTTGTAACCATCACCATAGTGGGTCCACCTCTTTGAATGCAATTACAATTTGTCATAGAAAAATAAATAATAAATAGTTTGTCCCTCATGTCCTTTAGAACACTTTCTAAAAAATGTGGAGACATATAATTATCAACTCAAAATAGCAATTATAATGTCACCTATCCTAACATTCTCCCACTTGACATTATACATTGTAATTGCATCCATGAGATACAAATAAAAATATAATCAAGTACAATGATCAAGGCCCATTGCCTTCTTGCACCAAGAGAGCTTATCTGTGGTCACTAGCTTTGTCAGAGAATCTACAACATTAGCCAAAGTGTCAACCTTCTCAATAAAGACCTTACCATTCTCAACCATCTCTCACAAAATTTGATATTGGACATCAACATACTTAGTACGAGCATGATACATAGGATTTTTGGCTAGACATATGGCACTATGACTATCACATCCAATCCTCATTGTCCTACAATCAAAACCAATACCATTACCAAGTCTCTATAACCAAATTGTCTCCTTAGAGGCATGTGTAGCAGGCATATACTCTGCTTTAGTGGTGGACAATGTAACTATAGGCTTCCTCTTACTCATCCAACTCACTGCACCTCCAAATAAAGTAAAAACATAACCACTAGTGGACCTTCAATTATCCACATCACCTACCCAATCCACATCAATAAAACCCTGTATGTCCAATGACTTAACCACATCATCAGTATCATGATAAACCAAATATTAATCTAAAGTACCATGAAAATATCTAACCACCCTCTTACCATTGCTCTCTACCAGGTTTAGACATAAGCCTGCTCAAAACTCCCACTACTTGGGCTATATCTAGTCTGGTGCAAACCATTGCATACGTCAAACTACCAACAAAACTAGCATAATAAACTTTAGACATCTCTTCAAAATCATCATCAAAATTAGGAAACATATCTAAACTCAACTTAGTACCAATCGAAAATGGAATATTTACTGGTTTATAGTCATGCATACTAAACCTCTACAAAATGGTATCAACATACTTACTCTGACTTAACCAAAGCTTGAACTATGAGCCTAATCCCTCTTGATCTCCATCCCAAGGATATATTTTGTAGCCCCTAAATCTTTCATATAAAATGTGTCAGAAAGTTAAGTCTTAAGCTCCCTAATCATCACCTTGTTGTTACCCATAAACAACATGTCATCAACATACAAGACAATGATTAGTATATAATCATCAATAACCTTAATGTAAACACAATGATCCTCCTCACTCCTAATAAAACCCAACTTCAATGCAAAATAATCAAACTTCTGGTACCACATCTTGGGTGATTATTTCAAACCATATAAAGATCTCTATAACTTGCAAACTAAGTGTTCTTTTCCTTTCACAACAAAACCATAAGGATGTCACATATAAATTTCTTCCTTAAGATGCTCATGCAATAAAGTAGTTTTAACATCTATTTTCTCTATTTCGAAATCATAACCAACAACAATAGATAATAGAAATCTAATAGAAGTTAACTAAGCAATAGGAGAGAAAATTTCATCGAAATCAACTCCCTCTCTTTGGGAGTAGCCCTTGGCCACCAACTTGGCCTTGTATCTCTCTAATCAACCATTTGCACCAAATTTCTTTTTAAATACCCACTTGCAACCAATGGGATTTCTTCCTTTGGGAAAACTCACATGATCCCAAGTATCACAACTGTCCAAAGTCATCATCTCCTTCTACATGGGGGTGATCCCACATAAGTGGTTACAATTGCATTCATGAAGAAAAAATGCTTGGACACTAAAAAAATGGGTTTTAAGGGGTTCACTTGAAGGGGGTGTTCAAGCAAACCCAAAAAAGGGTTCGCTAGAACACCCCCTTCAAGTGAACCCATTTTTTGAATGCATGTTCAAGCAAACACAGTTAGGCAAGATTTTCTTAATGAAATAAAGGGGGGAAGGGCAAAAAAGGGGGGTTCACTCAAACCCCCCTTGTAGTGAACAACCCTTCACTTGAAGGGGTTTAGGGGGTTCACTCGAACCCCCCTTTTTTGCCCTTCTCCCCCTCCATGTATAATTTTCTATAAAAAATTTCCTTTTGAAGCTCGGGTTGAATATGACAATGGAATCAACTTCACAAAACCAACTAGAGGATTATAGTCCTTGAAATGAGCTATTATATTTTGGTTTTATTATGTATCTATTAGTTTAATTAAACATAGGTTTTTCACCGAAAATCAAGCTCTTTGTTTTGCACGTGCAAAAAAATAGTAGATTATCAAAAACAAATTTGAAAAATATGTACATGCTAAGTATTGATGTCCTTGATCCAACAAAAAAAATTGAATTTCAATACATACAAAAAAGGTTGTGTTATACGGTCTGCTTATGTCTAAATTATAATTGGTTTGACTTCAAAACTTAATTAAGAAAAAAATATTCAATAAAACACTATGAAACTAAATGAATGTGCTATATATTGTAGTTACAAATCTAAATTCGATAAAATTGGAATTTTATCCTTCATAGAAAAAAAGTTGTGTTATATAGTAAACATCACTCTTTACAAATGGTGTTTATTGTTAAAAACTAGTTTTTGAAGGAAATGGAAAAAGAAATGCAATTTGAATCCAAAAAAATTAAAAATTATATATTTAGAATTTATAGGGAAAATGTCACAAATCACTAGTTTGCATCATCTTCAAATTCCTCATGGTTTAGCATCTAGAGGTGCCTGAAAGTGAAGATTTAGTTAAAAAAAACCAATTCAATGTCAAGCTTGGCCAAAAAGTGTAACCCACTATTGTGGGATCACCCATGGCCTATGTCCAAGACTCACTCTCTTTTTAAGAAAGAGCCTCCTCATAGGATATAGGTTAATTGTTAGTACTCAACAAAGAAAATACACAATGAAAATTATATGGGTTATACCTGTCAACTAGATTTTGTTGTCATGTGGACCTCCTCAAGGTAGGAGTAATGGGATCTGCATGTTCTTCCTCTACTGTTTGCTCATCCTACACATCATCTAAACTCTTTGAACCCTCTTCTTCTCCATCCTCTAATCCATCTAGTTTTTCTTCCACATGTGCATCTTCCTGTTTCTCAATCTTTGTCTCAAAGTACATTATTTTTGTCATATCTTTCTCCTTTGGTTGTTCTTCACCTGAGTAACCTCTAAACTCCCTGAAAATAACATCTCTAGAGAAAACCATTTTATGAGTTATTGGATTCCAATGCTTATAACCTTTTGCATTCTCACCATAACCAAGAAAGATGCATTTATGTGCTTTTGGATCGATAGACACGTAAAATATACCAATTGACGTTGTGCAACTGATCCTGACTTACTAACATCATTTCTTCCTGAATCATCCCTCGGTCTAACCATTTAATCAAATCTCCTTATCTAATTAAATTCATCAACTTTCATCCCTTAATTAAATAAATCATTTTGTCTAATTAAGTCTGTCTCTCTTGTTAATTAAATCAATTCATCTAATCTAATTATCTCTATTTAATTAAATAATCAGTTTATTTGATTAAATATCTAAAGTCTATCCATTAAATTAAATAAATTAAAACCTTACTTGATTTAGTCTAACACCATCTCTTTTAATTAAATAAATCAAAATCCCTATTTAATTAATCTCTTGCCATATTCCTCTCTTATTTGATTTAAATAAATCCAAAAATTTGAGTCAAATAGGTCACATCATCTAACCTCTCTCATTAAATTGATTAAGCCTTAATTAATTTAATCTCATTTCATGTCCCATCCTCTAGATAGTGCAAGTTGCACATGAAAATAGATTTAATTCATTTATTAAATCTCTATTTTCCTCACAAGGCATCTTTTGGAATATTCTCTCAATTTGAATTCAAAAATTCCAAGTGAACATGCACATCCAACAAGGCAATAACTTCATCTTACATGTCCTTTGCCTTGAGCCAAGTGGCATTTATTGCATTTTTCCTTCTCTCTTACAAGTCATTTCAACAAATTTGAAATTCAAAATTATGCATTTATTGGCACAATCCCCAAATCTTGCACATCCTCCATCCATTCATAGCTTGACAAATGGCATCATACCATTGGATGAATGTTAGTCCCACATTGCTCAAATTTGGACATTCATCCATCTTGGAATTCTATAAATAAAGTGTTCATATCCTCATTTGATCATCCACAATTTATGCAAAGTTACCATGGTCAAATATCTCTCAAATTTCATCCATTGTCATTGAGTTCTTAGCTAGGTTTTTTGTAGATTTTTGGCTTGGAGCTCTCATCCTTCATCAACAAAGTGGATCAACTATCTTAAATACATCAAGCTTGCATCTTAGGGATTGGGAAAGGGCCAATTTTCACATCAAATTGGCACCAATTCCCCCATGGGATCATGTGTTTGCTATTCTAATTAGGATTGAATCTATGTTTCTTTGTTTCATTAGGCTTTTCATTGTTTTCTTTCCTACTTTGAGTTTGTAAATGGATTTCATGGGGAATCCTTGTTTTGGCTTGCAATCTCTTGTCTAACTTGTTTATTCTTGTTGCTTTACAGGTACCAAGGTTGGGGTTCACACATTTGGTGCTAGAAGGAGGGCTGCATTCCATTTTCAATCAGTTTTTCCCAAAATTTCCATGTTTTTTGCTCATACACAGAAATTTCCAATGTTGGGAGCTCAGCGTCACTGTTTTGGCACTGTTGTCTCTTCAGCGTCGCTTTATCGCACCGCGGGAAACTCAAAGTGCGACACTGCACTCTTCCCACCCAAAAAATTTGAATTATAAACTCCGCTGCTAGGCTCATTGACTCACAATTTTTTTCAAAAAGTATCAAACTGTGATGCTAGAAGAAAAGTGCGACGCTAGAAGAAAAGTGTGATACTGGACAAAAAGTGCAATGTAGTTGAGCTCTCTGTCCCGACACAGAGCGACGCTGACTGGCAAGCGGCGCTGTGAGAGCACCGATGGGAAATCAAACTGTGACACAATTACGAGTTGCAACGCTAGAAGGGAGTAAAAAGGGGAAATTTAATTTTAGCACGTGATATTTGATTAATGATTAATTTTTTCTCTATTTTCTACTTTTTTGTCTCTATATTTTCCAGAATCTGACCGGTTTTTCTTTCTTGTAGGTTGGAAATCAAAATTGAAGAAAGGAGAAGCATGAGGAGGATGTTTCACCAAATCAAAGTGTTTTTAAACACTTTAGTGTTTGCTTAACACTTTGTTAAGAAATTGTTAGCACTCTTTCTTTAGGACACTAATTTTTGTTTGGGTTTAATAAGAATCTTTCAATTTCTTCTTGCAAAGGCTAAAATGAACATTAGGACCACAACTTACTAGATTTCGTTTCTTGGATTAACAATTGAACAAAGTATCTCTCACTTGTATTTTGGTGCTTAAAAAGAACTCACATTTTGCTTTGAGGATTTAAAAAGAACAAGTGCAACTTTGTTTTGTGAAGGCTTACTTGAACTAAAGGCTTTGAAAAAGGATGTATGCGCTTCTCTCGTGCTTTATAACGATCTTGGGAATCAAAAAGCCTTTTTCATGATTTTAGGTTGAGACAAAGCAATCACCTCCACACTTCGATTTGGGTTTAAAATTGAACAACATCTTGTGTGAGTGTGAGTGGGGGCATTGTTGTATATATTCTCTCTCTTTGTTGCCAACAAGGATTGATCAAGTTACAAATGGTGTTCCTTATTCGCTTTTGTTTATCCTAGAGGGCCTGCCTTGGGGAAAAAGTACTCACCTAAGGGAACGACTCAACCGGAAACACTCTAAAGCCAAGAGTATTTCCAACCGGTATATAAATGTGGGTATTGGAGTAAACGCCAATATCACGTGGTTGATTCTGACAAGATGGATCCGAAAGGGGACTCTTGCCATATGGTTCAATCTCCACGAACAAAAAGTCCTTATTAAAACCTACGTGCTAGAATTTGCCAAAATCCTTTAATCTATTTGTTGGTGCAAGAACGGTCATTCTAAAGCCGCCCCACACTTTTACGGTATTTTAGTAGAACATGCCATGGGAGTTTCATGGGTGTTGATGTTTGGCTGCCCCGTATAAGTGAGTGCCATGGAGGGGAGCCAGTGGGGTCAAGCATCTAACCATTCGCTAAAGATAAGCGTAGCTAGACTTGTCCAAGTGGGAATCCAACAAATATTGTCTTACACATCCATAGGATTGTCCTTGTTCTTGGGTTACAAAATGCATTGCTTGATTGAAAACGTCTCAAAAACAAACACTTAACATCATCCAAATTTCAAACCCTTTTGGAGACAAATGCCATTTGACTCAATCCATATGTTATTGCTTGCCCTTGGGATTCATGTCCTTAGAGGTTTCTAAACATTGGATTATATCTCAATTTGTCTCCTTAAGTAAACAATAGGGACACCCTTGCCTTGAGTTCATCGAATTTCCACATAACATATCTTGTGGGGTTTGAAGAAATTAAGACATTGGACATCTTAGTTTGAAAAATTAATCAAAGAACTTAATCAAAGAGAGTGTTTTTGGTAAAATAAAGCCATTAGGCAAAGCCAAGCAAAATGAACTTTCATGTGTGTTGAAGACTCACAATTTCTCAAAAGGTTGAAAGTCCAAAGCAAAGATCATTGGTTCAAAATCCGAAAATGTGTGTTCAAATTGAATCATTCTTTGGTCACAAAGGTCTATAGGAAGCATTCGCGTGTTCTTCAATACCTAGGTCTAGGCAAACAAAGTGTATTTTTTAGGTTCACCTTAGGATCAAAAGCAAATCAAAATCTTTTTCATCTATCCTTTGAAATATCAAACATCATCTCACCATCACCTTTTGGAAAATCTTGAAATCATCCTTAGGCTTTTCTTGGCAAAATCAAACATCATCAAATCCTTGAGACTAAATCCTTGAAAACATTATCAAAATCACCTTTGGCTAGGTATGTGTAGATGCATCCTTTTGCATATGCTTAGTCAAAGTCATCAAAATCATCTTGTTTAGCTTGGTATACGTAGATGCATCCTTCTTCGTATGCTTAGCTAAAATTATCATCTTGTTTGAATAGGTGTGGGTAGATGCATCCTTCTCCCTACACATATTCAAATCATCATCCCTTGAACAAAGCCATCCCTTAGATCATCATCCAACATCTTAGGGTCTTTTTGTTCAAAATCAAAACAATCAAAACCAATCAAGATCAAGGACAAATTCAAAAGGAAGATAAAAAATTGAAACATATCTGAAAGTCCCAAAAAGCCTAGCATCTCCCATCGAGATTTACCAAAAGATCATAGCATCCACATCATTCATCCCTTACATGACCACCACATCATCTCTTGATCCTTAAGATATCCTAAAAATTTCTACTTTAGACATAAAGTAAAGATCAATCCAAAGAATAAAGAGATTCATCTCTTCTATTCTTAAAAAATTGATCCTTGTTTTATGGTTCAAACCAAATCTCAATACAAGAAGAGTATGGAAGCCAACAAAGAAACACTCGCTTTAAGTGATCTTATCCAAACAAACGTTGAGATAAATCCCGCTGAGTTAAGCAATCCCTTGACCATTTCATCATCACAAAATCCCCAAGAAGAAACCCAAGGAGAGGATCTTACCTTTAGGATGTCTCACGAAGAAATAACTAAAATGCTCCAAAATCCGGACAACCATAGAATCATCAACATCATGATGAGGCTTAACCCTTCGTTATACATGCTTGAACTAGCAAAACTAGGATTTTGACGTGAGTACCATAGTGGAGACATCATTTCCTCCAATCTCATCCACCATTCCCATCTCATCTACACCCCCATCCCAAAACATCACACAAAACATTCTGCAAATCACGACATCTTTTGCTCCAACCCAACCCAATGTTAACAAGGGAAATGCATTTTTCAATGCTCTTCAAGCACACCCCCTTGTTAATAATCAAAACTTGGATGCAAACACCACTTTGGAACAAAGCATATCCAAAAACCCATTACATAAGAATGTTCCTCTCACTTTCCATCATGATCCATCATCATCATTTTTCTGCGCAACGCCTCAAACTCCTCTCCTCACAAATTCACAACAGGAAGGAGACATGTTCAGACCAGGGGGCATCTTTGACACCACAACATTTTCACAAGAACTTGCACCCCTCACATTTTTGTCTCTTCCACCATTACCATCATCATCCACATCACTCCTTGGTTTAGGGCTTCCCCCTCTACCAAGTGTCAATCAAACCACTATCCCAAATATCAACCAAAGCATTATGCCAAAGGCTCAAAATTTGTCGTTGATATCGCAACAACAAATGACAAATGCACAAGCAATTGCAACATCAGAAAACACCACCTTAACATCGCAAAGCATGGTCTCTCAAGGACCAACCACATCAACAACGCCATCCATCACTCAAAACACCACCTTCACAAACACCATTCCAAATCCACCACCACCAACTTCCACCACATAAAGCCAATACAACGCAGCATTGCAAGTTGCTTTCTAAAGAGGATTCCAACAAGTGCAAAAAAAAAAGCCACACAAATAGCCACTTAGCAAGCTACTCAAGTTGCGCAAGCCGCCCAAGCAACACAAGCTGCATTACAAGTGCAACAAACCCAAGCATTATTGCAACAAAAACAACAAGCCGCCCAAGCCGCTCAAGCATTACAAGCACACAAGACTGATCAAGCACAAGCTCTATTACAACAACAAGCCACCCAAGCACAAGCCCAAGCACAAGCTCAAGCTCAGGCAAATGCACAATATCAGGCACAACAAGCCCAATATCAAGCACAACTTCTTGCATAAAGACAAGCAGCGCAATTGCAAGCATATCAGCAAGCAATAAAGCAATATCAAGAATAGCAAGAAGCAGCTGAATTAATAGCCCAACAACAAGAGTTGTTGGAACAACAACAAGAGTTGTTGGAACAACAACAAGTGCAACAACAAGTACAAATCTTAGCGCAACAACAACAAGAACAACAAGAAGCATTGTTCATACAAAAGTAGGTGGAAGCCTACCTCGCTCGGTAAAACATATAGATACCATCGAACAACACACCGTCCAACCCACCCATCCAACCCACGATTGAAACACCCCAAAACACTTTCATCCCCCCTGATCCACAAAATTATGTGACGGCACAAATCAGGTTGCTCTTGCAATAGGTGCTCAATCTTCAATCAGGGCGAACAACAAAGACACCAAGCAACTTGTGTCTGTATCCATTCGACAAGAGCCTAGTGATGAAACCATTCTCCAAGGGATTTGAAATCCCCAAATTTGACAAATATCGAGGGATGGGAAACCTTGAAGATCACATCAGGGAATTCCAGGTTCATTGAATGGAAGTCGCATATGACAATACTTATCTGATGCGGCTATTTCCTAGGAGTTTGGCTGGCCACGCTATGGAATGGTTCTCTCATCTACCTTTAGAAATTAGAACATTTCAAGAAATTATAGATGCATTCATTAAGAACTATGCATGCAACATTGCAATGGATGTTAGTCTAGAAGAACTCTCAGCTTTGAAACAAGGAAAGGGTGAATCTTTTGCTTCATTTCTACAATGATGGCAATCCAAGGCCAATCAGAGCAAGTGGACCATGCCAGAAGAACAACAAGTTTGTACCATCATCGCCAACCTTGACGGCCTCTTAGAATTTCATCTCAAGGTTCAAGGCATCACCACATATGATCAGTTAATCCCCAAGGCACTCAGCATCGAACGAGCCCTTATGACTCAACCTGCGGGATCAACATCATACCCCGAACAACAAAACAACCACCCACCATCCAATTACAATGATAAACCTTGCACATGGGCAAGGAACAAAAACATTACTAATGATGGTGTCGTCAATGCCAAGGTGGTCATTATTGCTCCTTGCTAACATACACCCACACCACAAATCCAAACACAACACCAAAATAATCATCACATAACACACCAACCAAACAACAATCCAACAATCAATAATCTCAATGAGCAAAGAGGACCACCCCAATGCAAGAGTTATCCCAAGAAAAGTACACCACTTTGGGGGAACCACTTGAAGACATCATGAAAAAGCTAATAGACGAAGAAGTCATCAAAGCTCCTAACTTTGAAAATTACCAAGAACCGGATGTAAAAACTCCTTGGTATAATGAGAATCAACTTTGCGAGTTCCATAAAATCAAAGTCCATACCACAAATAGTTGCATGAGATTGAAAAACATTGTTCAATATCTCATCGATAAAAGAATCATAAATGTAGAACAACCTACAGGAAATCAGGATCTTAAGATATATACGAATCTGATGCCAAATCACGGCAACAAAGGAAATAAAAATGATAAAGGGAAAGGAACCCACTCAAATGTAAGTCATGTGTATGAAATAATTGTCGCATCCCTAGATGAAAACTACATGGTCATCACCATCAAAGGCGCCCATGCCGATTGCGGAGTCACCATAAGAGGCGGAAAAGTCACCATCGCAGGGTCATCCCAGCCAAACAAAGTCCCCGCATCTAGATCAGTTCCTAATGGCTACAATGTCCTAGATCAACTCAAGAGAACACCAGCACAAATCTCCATCATGGAGTTGCTAAAAATCTCATCTGCCCATAGGAAAATCCTTGAAGAAGCGTTGGCCTCATCCACTGTCCCCGCAGACCTCGATGGAGAGCAATTCCAAGCTATGGTCAGAAATATCATTACGCTGAATCTCCTTACATTCTCTGACCAAGATTTCCCTGCCCAACCATCTCACAACTATGCACTTCACTTGGAAGCCATAGTACATAAGAGCAAAATAAAAAGGGTCTTGGTGGATGGAGGTGTGGGTTTGAATATTTGTTATCTCAGCCTCATCAAGTAGTTGAAAATATCAGAAGATTCTATCAACAAAGGAAACGGTATCACGATAAGAGCATATGATAACCAAGAAAGAGTGTCTCAGGGCACAATCAAACTCTCTATTCAAGTAGGGCCCACCATCATGGAAACCATTTGTTAGGTCTTGGACCTTGACTTGCCATATAATATCCTCCTAGGATGCCCATGGATCCATGCGATGAAAGCAGTAGCATCAACCTTCCACCAATGTGTGAAATTTACACATAACAGACAAGAAGTGACCATCCATGGATATCCCGAACCTTTCTCGTATTGCAAAAATCTTGAAGCAAAGTATTAAAAAATCCCTCAAGTACCCAAAAATGATGAGGGCCCATCCACACCATACATCGACCCCGCCACTCTCGCATCCACTTCTGTGACAAAGACACTTGCCACTCCCACCATTCCCACCATCTCTGACATTAAGCTCATCATCTAGGATGATGGTTGTGGAAGCTACAAGCTCCCTAACAATGCTTTTGTGGTAGGAGAGTTACCACAATCTCCTAGATCACGGGGACGTCCACAAGAAAACCAAGCTTCCACATCACAAATGTCTCTAGAAGACTATCCCAAATTCACAAGATGGGGAGACCTTGGCCAGGAGGTTATTGAGGCAGATCCATCACACATGTTATATCAAGATGAAAGACCAATACCAGACTTACCAATGGATGACCAAAGCAAGGGTCTACAAATGATCCTCGCAATGGGCTATGACAGAAATCAAAGACTGGGACAAAACGACAATGGGCTCATAATACCTATCATGCCAGCGACCGATAAAAAACCTTGGCCTTGGATGTACCCCTCTGAGTATAACCATATGTGGCTGAATTCCTCCAGTTAGAATGGTTAATATTTCTCCTCAGCCAATAGCAGCAGAAGTACGCTCACCAGTATCCATAGGTAGAGACATACATAACTTTATAACTGACATCTATAATAGTAGCGATGAAGAGGATACCATGACCAATCTACCTAGGCTATTTGAGGATACCACCCTGTGCATGATTAGTACCCTATCCTTCAAACCAGACCATCAAAATCATGAGATCCGCTTAGTATATCCCCAACTCATTGACTATGACCAGCGAGGACCACCAGTTTTTGATACGTTTGAAAACAATGAGGCACTCTTAGAATTCATTGGACTGTGGGATAACATTCCAGATGGGGATCACAAAGCAAGGTCTATAATGGAGTTGGACACACATGCCTATTATGGGGAAATGATTGAATCCTTCAGTCACAAAAGTGAGAAATTAAGAATAATATCCAAGTCCTTGAGTGAAAACCACACTGTGGCACTCTTTGAGAAGGAAAAGGTAAAAAGAAAGGATGCATCCAAGGATGAAAACCTCTCTGAGACACTCGAGGATGGGGGATTCAATCTTCCTTTAAGAGCTATTCATCAGGAAAAGTCAACAGTCTTGGCAGAAAAAAGCAATCCTATCAACCTAGGAACAAAGGAGACCCCGCATATCACATTCTATGCAGAATCACTACTATCAGAAGAGCAAGAGCTCCTAGTAGCCTTCTTAAGGGAAAGATAGATAAACTTCACATGGAGCTATGCTGACATGCCAAGACTTGATCCAAAGACCGCGGTTCACCACTTAGCAGTGTATCCAGAAGCAAAGCCTATCAGACAAAAGTTTCAAAAAATGCACCCTCAAATCGCCTTATTGGTCAAAATGGAGCTAAAAAAGCTACTAGATGCAGGATTCATACGACCGATAGATTATCTAGAATGGGTATCAAACTTGGTACCTATTTCAAAACCTGATGGAGCCATTAAAATCTGCACAGACTTTAGAGATTTGAACAAGGCATGTCCAAAGGATGACTTCCCACTTCCCAACATTGATATGATAGTAGATATGACAGCTGGACATGAAATGTTGTCACTAATGGATGGATTCTCAAGGTACAATCAGATCATGATAGCTAAGGAGGACCAACATAAGACGACTTTCACTTGTCCACGAGGGACATACTATTGGAACATGATGCCATTTAGCTTAAAAAATGCATGAGCAACATACCAAAGGGCCATGACATGATTCATAAAATAGTCGAAGACTATGTTAACGACATTCTAGCTAAGTCAAGAAATAGAAAAGATCACATAGCAACCCTAAGTGCCATCTTTGACAGACTGGAGGAGTACAAGGTTAGAATAAACCCAAAGAAGTGCATCTTCGACGTATAATCGAGAAAATTGCTAGGATATATAGTGTCAATGAGAGGCATCGAGGTGGATCTAGCAAAAGTAAAAGTAATCCTCAAGATGGAGGCACTGAAAACATTAAAGAAACTGAGAGGTCTACAAGGCAGATTCCAATCCATTAGAAGATTCATAGCACAACTGGTGGACAAACAAAACCCATACTCTCACCTACTCCACAAGGCAGTAGCGTACAAATGGGATACCAAGTGTGAAGAGGCATTCAACAAAATCAAGGAATATCTACTAACACCACCAGTCTTAATGCCACCCATCCCAAGAAAGCCATTGATTCTATACGTGTTAGCAACAGCAGCAGCCCTTGGAGTTCTCCTAGCTCAGCATGACGAAAATGGAATGGAGAGGGCTATCTACTACATCAACAGGACAATGGTTGGTCATGAGCTAAACTATTCATTCATCGAGAAAGCATGTCTCACAGTAGTGTTTGCATCACAAAAATTCAGACATTACATGTTGGCACATAAAATAAAACTCATCACCAAAATTGATCCTCTCAAGTATCTACTATCAAAGGCAATGCTCATAGGAAGAATGGAAAAATGGGTGATGATACTGTCAGAATACGACATTGAATATGTGGAGAGGAAAGCAATCACGGGACAAGTCATCACAGACCAACTGGAAGAAGCACCTATCTATTCTAAGAATCCTCTTGTCTTAGAGTTTCCAGATGAATCCATTTTCAATCTCAATGTAGCTAACCACTAGAAACTATACTTCGATGGCTCATACACACAACATGGATTAGGAGCTGGTGTCTTCTTCATCACCCCAAAAGGGGATTGCATACCAAGGTCATACAAACTGGCATTTCCCTGCACCAATAACATTGCCAAATACGAGGCTTTGACCATAGGTCTCAGAATAGCAGTACAGTGGAACATCATAACACTCAAAGTGTACGGAGACTCCCAATTGATCATAAATCAAGTGAATGATGAATACCAGACCAAGGATAACAAGCTCACTCCATACAAGAAGTTGGTGGAGACTCTCAAAGAATCCTTTATCGAAATTACATTTGAGCAAATACCTAGAGCCAACAACAAAGCAACAGACGCCATGGCAACAATTGGGTCCCTACTGGACATCTCCAACAATGTTCCAAACTATGAATTCTTGATAGAGCAGCTTCTTGTGCCCACATTTGAGGTACCATAATTAGAATTCGTGTGCAAAATCATTGGTCCCAATGATCCTTGGTATCATGACATTTACACATACCTTCAAATAGGAGTCATACCCGCCAACTTACCATCAAACCTAAAATGAACCTTTGTCAAAAAGGCATCCAGATTTGTCATCCTAGGAGATACCCTATATTGTAGGAGCATAGAAGGAACCCTACTACGCTGCATAAACACTAAGGAGGCATTGACCGCTCTAACTGAAGTACATAACGGTATCTGTGGTTCTCACTTGAATGGAATGACCATAGCTAAGAAACTGCTGAGGATGGGGTATTATTGACCCACAATGGAAAGAGAAGCACATGATTATGTCAGAAAGTGTCTACAATGTCAGCAGTATGGGGACCTCATCCATGCTCCAACTCAAGAGCTTCATCCTATCGTCACACCGTGGCCCTTTTCACAGTGGGGACTCGATCTCATTGGGAAAATCACACCCACCTCATCTAACAGCCACAAATTCATCATAACCACAACATAGTACTTTACTAAGTGGGTGGAGGCCATACCCATGACGTATATAACTGGGAAGCAGATTTCTAAGTTCATCCTGAACTATCTCATTTGTCGTTACGGTGTCCCACAAGCCATTATCTCAGATAATGGGACACCATTCAAAAATTAGGAGGTCTGTGACTTATGCAAGAAATTCAAAATCCAACATCGCTTCTACACCCCATACTATCCCCAAGGCAATGTCCAAGCAGAACCTACAAACAAAACCATTCTGAAAATCCTCAAGAAAACAGTCAATGACGTAGGTCGTGACTGGCACCTACAGCTTAATCCTTCCCTCTGGGCATATCAAACCAATATCCACACACCCACTAGCACCACCCCCTTCTCCTTGGTCTACGGATCAGAAGTTGTACTCCCCATTGAGATCGAGCTCCCATCCCTCAAGATATCACTTCAAAACCTCATCACAGATGAAGAGTATCGGGTTTCAAGACTAAATGAGCTAGAGCTACTGAATGAGAGATGTATAGATGCTTTAAATCACTTGAAATTCTATCAAAATAGACTCAAAAGGAGCTACAATAAGAAAATAAGAAGCATGACATTCCAAGTCAGAGAATTGGTCTTAAAATAAAATCAGAAAGATGTCGCAAACCCAAGCAACAAAGGCAAATTTGAACCCAATTGGTTGGGACCATTCGTCATCACAATAAGTTATAAATCAGGGGCATATCAGCTATCAACACCCAAAGGGGAGCCTCTGCAGGAGCCTATGAATAACTCTCATCTCAAAAAGTTTTATGCCTAAATCTTCCAAGGTATAGAACCAAATAATCCAAAAAGATCAGAAAATGTCCTAAAAAAATGGTTACTTCGGCAAAAACCTGGCAAACAGGCGTCTTGGTGACAACAAAAAAATAAATCAAAAAAGCAAAAAATCAGAAAAAAATCAGAAAAAGATTTGAAAATAGTAAAGAAAAAAATCGTCCTCTAGTGAAAACCACTTTGGTGGCACTTTGGGCAAGTACCTTGGTGAAAACCTGGCAAACAAGCGCCTTGTGTAAATAAGCACTTTCCATCCACCAGGATCTTTACGGCTTGTTCTGCATCATCCATCCATTTCTATTCCATCATCCATCACATTCAGATCTTCGTCCATCACTCATCCACTCACATCCGCACCATAGCTTGGTCCTATTTTTGTATCATGATCCCTCCTAGTACTACTTGGTCCATCCTTAAGATCAGTTTTCCCTGCCTTTATCGGAGTAGTCTATTGCATCACGTTGGGGGCATGTTCTCATTGTATCAGATTCATGTATATACTCTTAAAGTCCTCAAATTAGAAAATCCAAAAACATCATAAACTCAGAAAATCCAAAAACATTCAAAACATATCAAAATCCAAAAACAAGTCAAAAAGTCATTCAAAAAGTCAAAAACAAGGTCATCTTGTCGAACTACGTGGTCTCTATGTGTATAACATAGGCAAGGTTGATCTTTGATCAGCCCCCGAGGCCCCTAGGATAGGTCTTTAGGTTAGTCTCTCAGTCAAAATCTCAGAAAATCCCAAAACATTGGAAAAATCAAAAAATCAAAACATTTGTAAAACCTCGAAAAAAAACCAAAAACAGCCTCAAAACATTGAAAAACTTCAAAAACATCCAAATATTTGAAAAATCCATCCATCCATCTCATCTCGCTTGCACCCGCAATAAACACCACTCATAATAAACTAATCGTCATCTTCAACCTTTGGTGAAACAGTTGGAAACAAGTCTAGCAGGTCAAAAGTAAAAGCTTAAAATGTCAAGTCTTAAGTCTAAGTCAGTGCATAAGGAAGTTGGTCATCTCTTCGTATTGATAACTCATCATCCAATCAATCCCATATCAATCATCTTTTCAAAACGCTTTGGGTAAACGAAATGATGTGTCGCCATCCACTAACATGTCCTAGGATGAATCCTTCCTATAATGGGCATTATCTTTTGGCAATAAGTTTCGGTTCTTATCCTTAGAAAACACATCCTTCTTTGGTTAGCGGTATTGAAGAACATCAGCATGTTTGTTTACTTTGTCTTTACCTTTTGACTTATCTTATTGCGCTCATTCCAAGGACTTCTCGATGATATCCGAGCAAGAGGATTTAGAGAAATAGGAATGGAGAAAGGATCATTATCTTTTTTATCTGCTATGCTTGTTGGACGTTCTTGTAAAATAAACTTGGCGAATACTTGCTTTGTTAGGTATGTATGGAGGAGGTCTAGGGAAACTTGTTGACTATTGCATGGATAGGTTTACCTTTCCATGTTTTGGTCTGAGATGTTTGAAACTTCTTAAGTACATCCTAGCAAGGTTTTCGCATGTTAGGTGTGGGCAAGAATACTCCTATCTGCTTGTCAAGTCAAAGACCATCTCACTAGGTACAATGTCATCCTAGTTTTCTATACCTGGATGCATCGTACCACGTGTGTTATCAAACATAAGAAAATGTGGCCCTTTGAAAATCCTAATTCCTAGGCAAGTAATCATCATCATCATCATCATCTTGTGTTTGGTTGAAATGACTTCTTCTTTCCTTACTAACCGCACTAACAAGGTACTATGACAATTGATCATCATCATCATCATCATCGTCATTAATCCTGCATCCACAACTCATTAGTATATTGCATAAACACATCATATAGGAAATATATGCATCGCCTTTCCATCATCATATAAACATGTCATCATAAGCATCCATCGCATTAATTCCTTGCATCACATTACATCCAAATCATCACATAAACATTTACAGAAGCATTTCATAATCATTTTTGCATAATCATAAACAATAAGTATATAAGCATTTAATTCATTTGCATGCATACTTGCATAACATCATGACATCATCTCATCACATTACATTCATAGTACATTACGCATCCTCCTATCACTTCGCATTAACATGTCATTGCATCACATACATTACATCATCACTTAATACGTTTAGGACAATAACATTTGTTATTCTAAGCATCTCATAAAACCATCTCATTATGCATTAACACCATTTCATTTGCATCATATCATGACCATCACATTCATATTTCATCATCCATATCATCTCATAAATAACATCATAAAACATTCATTGCATAAACCATTCCACATAGGCATAAACATACAAAATTCATTACAAACAAAGCATATACGCATCCATTCATAAAACATTTCACAAAGCACAATTTGCATATCATTTTGCATGTGCCCCATAGATCATATCATATCACATATTAGACCATCTCATTTGCATTATCATAAATAGATCATCATATAGATAACATCATTGCACATCACATTTGCATATCATAAGTTAACATAATATAGATCTATTAGTCATAATGCATACATCATTAGAAATAAATGCATCCACAACATATAGAAGTAAAATCGTACATAAAGAGTACACATTACATCGCATCAAAAACATCATCGGCTCATATATATATATATATATATATCATCAATAACGTAATGGTCATAGTACAAAGAATAAATCAGATCACTATGCATATGTGTCAAAAGGCCCATCAAGGCTATAAAAAATGAGCCCACAAGGCACAAAAAGTGTCATAACATCTCGATCAAGCTCGGTCCCTGTGGATGTTGCCCTCACCCCTATCACCATGACCCTTTGTTGGTTTGTGGCTGGTCCGCTTTGAATACTCTAGGACCCACTCTGCTTTAGGTACGGCCTCGTGATAATACCGTTGATAATACTCTGCCTCTCGGATGACATCCCGATAAGAGTGAACTGATACTGTACCCTAGGAGGAGGAGGTTGTCATGCTCTCTATCTGTTGTCTTCGACCTACCTTAGTAGTTGCCTATAACTCTGTAGCCTGCCTCTGCTGTACAGCCTGGTCCCTCTCGGCCCTAAGCTTCTCTCTCTCGGCCCTCGCTTGATCTCTCTCGGCTGTCATGACCTGGACTTGGGCCTGCAATTGTGCAATCAAAGTATCCCGTGCATCTACCTGTCCTATTGGCTGTACTTGTGGCTACACCCGAGTAGGATCCTCGATTCGTGGTGGTGGGACTGGTGGCACCTGCTGCTAGTCCTACATGTGCATGTCCCCATGATTTGGCTAGATTGGGGACACAAGTGGCCGATCCTTTCGAACCTCAGCTCTCCATCCTCATCCTCCCCCTCTGCCTCTGACTCTCCATGGATCTGGAACTACACCTGGAATCGTTAGTCGAAGTGGAGGCCAAAACCAATCTCCGTAGCCCTAGGTAGTCCCTGGATCTGCAAGCCCCTGATCATAAGCCCATGGCAGGCTACCAGCTGCCTAAAGCTGTCAACTACCTCCGAAGTAGGAATATACTGCCCCCATGATACCTGTGTCATGGAGTGGATGAATACAGCCACATAGTCATCATCCGGGCGATCCTGTGGCTCTCCAAACTGATGCTGCACGCGCCCAGGTAGGTACCTCTCAAGCATAGTGTGCTCCCACCCCTGCATGAAATGATCCTGGCGGTAGTAAAACATCTGGTCAGCATCATCGGCCCATCCAGGCCGACCAAGGTATGGGTGCCAAGTGAAAACCTGCATCTCCTCCAAAACTCTCCTCCAATAGGAGATCTTGTGCTCGCCGGTGTGAGTGAAAGACACACCACCTCTGTATCATGCCATGAGGGGATCGTCTAGTCCCATAAGAACTAAAATGACACATGGTCGAAGCACAACAATGTGCTCCCATGCCCAAACATGAAGTAGGGTCACCCCTACTCCCAGTGCCCTACTGTCCATATAAACGTACTCATGGAGGTCTCTTTATAAAGAAGCGAGAAGAACAGGCCCCCATGCAAAACGAACTGGCCTGTCTCAGACCATCCGCTCCCAGTAATATCCCCAGTCGGGACTGAAGTATCACCCTCGCCTGTTAGGGGCAACAAGGCCCAAAATGATAGATACAATCACCCAGTGGTAGGGAGGTGCTAGGATCCTATGTCGCTCAAGCTCTATCTGCCCCTCGCAGAAGAAAATCTCATCTATAGCAAGAACTCGAAAGCAGGCCTCACGTCCCTCGTCCATGTCAAAGATCGCCCGATGACCATGAATAGGCAATCGTAAAATCCGCCAAACGTCCTCTAGGGTGACGGTGGCCTCACCAGTGGGAAGATGGAACAAAGATATCTCGTTGTGCCATCTCTCAGCTAGTGCTGACAACATCCCTAGGTGAGTGCGAATGGGTGCCGCATACGCAATGTGCCACAACCCCACAATCCAGAGTCGATCCTGGTCCCTATCGCTCAGGTCCCACAAATAGCCAGCTAGGTCTCGCGACCTGTGCTCCCGGGAGTACAACTCCCAAGCCGCATCCTGCATCAAGGAAGGTCACCATGTTAAAAAAAAAATGATTTTTTTTATCGAGCGTCCAAAAAACTTCCCTAGTGGTGCAACCCGAGATGGCATCGCAGTTTGATTTTAATCAAACTTCGATGCTAGGGGCTGAAAAGAGCAAAATCACACTGCTGCAATGTAATTTATCTCCTAGCGGCGCACTTTGGGCAAAATTAACGCCGCTGCGTCACACTATGTAAATCCACTCACCGGCCCTGAGCTCAGTGTCAGAGTTTCTAAACTCCAAACTGCACCGCGGTGGCGCTATTCAACACCGAGTGACACAATTTGACTTCTGAGCGGTGCTATATAGCGCCGCTGTAGGCGGACTGACTCTTTAAAGCATTAAATGAAAGACAAAGCTCGCGTAAGGACCACTTACCGGTGCCCCGATGCCAAGTGGCTGCTGGTACATCTGAACTCGATCAGAAATGTGTAGGGGAAGCTGTTGTTGCGGCATATCGTCAGGAGGTCTCGGCTCAAATCTTGTGATCACTATTGGAGGTGTTTGAAAATGACTTGAAAGTGACCCTTCAGGCCCCTTTTAAGCTTGAAAATTAGGGTTTTTTCACCCTAATTGGCTGTCCTGTTAGGGTTTTGGACCCCCGAACTTGTTTTTATCTAGTTGAGGCTTGTTTTTCAATGTTTTATTGCGTTTAGACACGTTTTTAGCCTCCCGGAGCCCTTTCAGACTTGTTGGGTACTTTGTCTTCTTTTTTTCACGAGATCACCCAAAAATTGGAATTTTTGTCCAATCTCTCGAGGGGGCATTATATTGGCATATTCTCTCCCACTAGGCAGTAGTGGGGCAAGTTTTTAAATATCAAAATTTTTTGGCTTCGATCAAGATCGTTTATTCTTTGAACCAACACAACGAGTGCATTGCTTCAAAGAAGGGAAAAATGTACACGTAAAATATACCGATTGACATTGTGCAACTGATCCTGACTTACTAACATCATTTCTTCCCGAATCATCCCTCAGTCTAACCATTTAATCAAATCTCCTTATCTGATTAAATTCATCAACTTTCATCCCTTAATTAAATAAATCATTTTGTCTAATTAAGTCTGTCTCTCTTGTTAATTAAATCAATTCATCTAATCTAATTATCCCTATTTAATTAAATAATCAATTTATTTGATTAAATATCTAAAGTCTATCCATTAAATTAAATAAATTAAAACCTTATTTGATTTAGTCTAACACCATCTCTTTTAATTAAATAAATCAAAATCCTTATTTAATTAATCT
The DNA here is from genome assembly GCA_007258455.2 of Sequoia sempervirens. Taxonomy (NCBI): domain Eukaryota; kingdom Viridiplantae; phylum Streptophyta; class Pinopsida; order Cupressales; family Cupressaceae; genus Sequoia; species Sequoia sempervirens. The sequence goes on along the minus strand of VDFB02338372.1, from coordinate 7,086,295 downwards.
CTTGTCATATTCCTCTCTTATTTGATTTAAATAAATCCATAAATTTGAGTCAAATAGGTCACATCATCTAACCTCTCTCATTAAATTGATTAAGCCTTAATTAATTTAATCTCATTTCATGTCCCATCCTCTAGATAGTGCAAGTTGCATATGAAAATAGATTTAATTCATTTATTAAATCTCTATTTTCCTCACAAGGCATCTTTTGGAATATTCTCTCAATTTGAATTCAAAAATTCCAAGTGAACATGTACATCCAACAAGGCAATAACTTCATCTTACATGTCCTTTGCCTTGAGCCAAGTGGCATTTATTGCATTTTCCCTTCTCTCTTACAAGTCATTTCAACAAATTTGAAATTCAAAATTATGCATTTATTGGCACAATCCCCAAATCTTGCACATCCTCCATCCATTCATAGCTTGACAAATGGCATCATACCATTGGATGAATGTTAGTCCCACATTGCTCAAATTTGGACATTCATCCATCTTGGAATTCTATAAATAAAGTGCTCATATCCTCATTTGATCATCCACAATTTATGCAAAGTTACCATGGTCAAATATCTCTCATATTTCATCCATTGTCATTGAATTTTTAGCTAGTTTTTTTGCAGATTTTTGGCTTGGAGCTCTCATCGTTCATCAACGAAGTGGATCAACTATCTTAAATACATCAAGCTTGAATCTTAGGTATTGGGAAAGGGCCAATTTTCACATCAAATTGGCACCAATTCCCCCATGGGATCATGTGTTTGTTATTCTAATCAGGATTGAATCTATGTTTCTTTGTTTCATTAGGCTTTTCATTGTTTTCTTTCCTACTTTGAGTTTGTAAATGGATTTCATGGGGAATCCTTGTTTTGGCTTGCAATCTCTTGTCTAACTTGTTTATTCTTGTTGCTTTGCAGGTACCAAGGTTGGGGTTCACACATGATCCAATTAGAATGCTTCTCTTGAGGCACATGAACAAAATCCTCACAACTAAAGACCCTTAAATGTGAAATAGAAGGATTTCTACCTATCCATACTTCATAAGGATTTTTATCAACAAGAGCTAAACAAGGAGATCTATTAGCCGAATAACACATGTAGTACTTACAACTTTTTCCCAAAAGCATCTATCAAGTTTAACACCACTCAACATGCTCCTAGCTCTTTCCATCAAGGATCAGTTCATTCTTTCTGCTAACCCCTTTTGTTGTGGTGTATATGGAGTAGTATTTTGTTAAACAATACTTGTATGCTTAAAAACTCATCAAATTCCCTAGAACAATATTCACCCCCATTGTCAGATCTCAACACCCTTATCTTATAATACATTTTCTTCTCAACTAAGGCTTTAAATTCCTTGAACTTGGTGAAAACCTCAGATTTTGCATGCATAAAATAAATCCAGGTGTATCTTGGCACATCATCAATAAAAGTAACATAATAACAAGATTTTCCAAAAGAGTCCACATCCACTAGTCCAAACACATTTGAATGAATGATCTCTAATAATCTCTTAGCTTTATGAGTTCCATTAGGAAATGATGATCTATTCTATTTACCAGACACACAATGCTCTAAAAAATCTTTTTTCCAACAAATAATTTGAAATACCGTCAACCAATTTTTTATTCAAAGTGGTCTTAAGACCCTTTTCACTTATGTGACCCAACCTATGGTGCCACAACATACATGTATTTTTAGTGTCAGTTACATTGGTAGAGTTACAAAAAGTGGAGGCATTAAGTCTAAGCAAAGTCCTTATCCAAGATCCTTTAGCATTCATCAAACTCTCTCTTACCAACTTGCAACCAGACTTGTCGAATGTCACATGCATTCCAAAATCATTCAACTTGGATATTGAAAGTAATTTTCTCGCAAGTCCTAAAATATGTAAAACATAATTAATGGTTTTAACCTTTCCATCATTGAAACAGAACTTTACCTTCCCCTTACCGACAATCTTTTTCATGTTGTTATCTCCAAGGAAACATTCTCCCCCATCATAAGCTGGATATGAAGTAAAGCACTCCTTGTGAGGAGTCATATGGTAGGAGCAACCTGAATCAATAAGCCAAGCATCATCACTAATAGTGTTAGCAGAAATTTAAAAAAAATATCAAAATCACCATCTTTTGAGGACATTTCCATGGAGGTATATGAACTCTTTTTCTTGTTTCTACATTCCTTCTTCACATGTCCTCTCTTACCACAATTCCAACACTTTACTCTACTCTTCTTGGGGGTTTAGAACATCCTTTAGACTTGTCTCTCTTTTTGTCCCCTTTAGGCCCTCCTTTTTCTTTAGACCTTCCTCACACATGCAAGGCATCTTAGGAGCTTGCATTCATGGAATTTATTCTCATCTCTTCTGAAAGAAGTATAGAAATGAGACTATGCATCTTCAGTTGTGTACCACAACCACTTATGCAACAATTAGATTTTTCCAAGATTTGGGTAAAGAACAAAGTGATAAAATACATTTATCTTCTTCTTCTATCTTAATATCTACAGATGTAAGCTGACTTATAATCATCTTAAAAGTTTACTTATAGTCATATTAAAAGCATTTAAATTTTCTGCAATAGAATCACTGTCCTTCATTTTCAAACAATACAAACTTCTTCTGAGATACAATTTATTTGTTAGACTTTTAGTTTGGTAAATTTCACCTATCCTCCTCCACAACTTGTATGCGGTAGATTCTTCTAAAAAATTCAGGAGGATGAAATATGCAAGACACACAATTAAATGGTTCCTCACACCTTCTTGTCCATTTTCTTCCAATCTTCGTCAGATGTTGATTATGGTTTCTTTTCACTTGAAACTGCCAACCATTGATATCTCTCTTCAAGGAGATCCTCCATCTTCAACTTCTACATCTCATAACTAGTGTCATTGAACTTATCAATATCTAGATGAGAGATAGAAGCCATAGTTTTCAATCTTCTTCACAAATTTGTAAAACCCACAATGCACTAGCTCCCACTGCACCCAAACAACCTTCAACACTTAAGACAAAGGTATACCTCTCTCAACAAAATAGTTAGCTCTAATACCAAATGTTGGAAATTGAAGGTAAAACATGTAATAATATAACTTAATAATGTGTTTGCAAATCTGAAATTATATTATCCAAGATTACCATAAAGTGATTATGTTATTAACAACTCCAAACATGAAATAAAAATTAGCAATACCACAAGTTGAGATCCACAAGTGACACAAGATATGTGTGGAGAAACCCTTGCAAAAAAAACTACACACCCAAAGAGATCCAATGTTTGTATTAATCTTCAAATGAAATACAACAATACAACACTCCTCTCTAAATTCGGGCAACACTTACTTTGATAACTTGCAAACAAACTCAACAAACCACCATCTCATTGCTCCAATATATAGAAGTTTGTGGGAGAAAATACCACAAATGGTATCCTGAAACAATAAGCAAAACCACTTGGAAAAACTCACACCCCCCTTAGTGGACAACCCATAAGCATGGTGAAAAATATTAAATGATCACATGGCCTTCACATGGGTGCCTAACCCATAGCCAATTAAAATTGGTCAATACCGAGTGTTCCATAACTCTTCAACGACTATGATGGCTTCATGCAAGAACATGCACCAACATGCAAACTTGGGCACCCCACCATGCAAAAAATGCAAAGACATGTACTACAAAGTGGTCCCCACCCAAAAGTTGGATGCCCAAAGGGAATATTCTCTGAAGATGCTATGTAGTTGTCATCGTAGTGGGTCCACCTCTTTGAATTCAATTACAATTTGTCATAGGAAAATAAATAATAAATATTTTATTCCTCACGTCCTCTAGAACACTTTCCAAAGAACGTGGAGACACACAATTGTCAACTAAGGATAACAATTATAATTTCACCTATCCTAATAGAATTAGCTCCCACATCTAGTTTATTAAACAACAACAACCATAAAAATTATTTTCTTGGTCCAAGAAAACTCAACAAAATCCTTTTGTTTCTTTACCCATACATCCATGAAACCATGAAGACCCCATAAAAATTTCAATATATTGCACCAATAACAAAGAATGGCATTAAATTACAAAAATATTTAGGGACAACCTACAAGAAAAAAATTCCACCTATAACCCAATTAATATTCTCCCTCAAATAATCATCCCAATGTAAAACCTTACGATCATCATTAAAACTAGAATTTTAAGTATAATAGAAGCTTTATTTTTACCATTAGGAATGATAAGCTTGTTCTAAATAGTCTCCCATTATGTTAAAGGACCATTGTAAAACAAAAAATTCAATTACACTAATACCCTAGTTGTTCCACCATTTAGTACAACAACCCCTAATAACTAGCCAAAGGGGCAACAACGAGTGTCATACTAGGACAAGGCTATCTAAGCCCTTGCCCCCCCAAAATGCAGGACAAGGATGAGCTAAGATAGGTGATGATAATGCACTCCTTGCAATATGTAAATGGTTGTCATAATGTGCAATACATGTAATAGTGAGTATGTTATGATTCTACTACTATCACATGGAAATGAGCAAAGTGTGTGCATTATATCCAATTACATCAATAATATCATTTTCATGTATCAATTTCTATAAAGCATGACACTCATCAGCAAGATACCTAAAAGTTCTATGAAATGCATAGTAATTCATGTTTGTACTTTTTCCTTTTATTGTTTTCGTTGATAGGTGGTAGTGTAATCAATCCTAGATAGAGGAGTTGATCCATTTTTCATTCACTTTTTGTTATAGTATGTAAAAATAGTAACTTCTTGAGTTTGTAGGACTTGAGTTTCTTACTTGATTGGGTCACTTGTTGAGGTGGAGGTGGGGGAGGAGGATCTTGATATCCTAGTCCCTTGGTATCTTCTAATGGTTGTTGTTCTAACAATTGATGGATTTCATGTTCATTAGTTATGTCACATCCTTGTTTGCTTAAGATTGTAAAGCCTTGGCCATAACTCTCTTCTAAGTTGATAGGTGTGTTGGTAACTTGATGAGCATAGGATAGAAGAGTATCACTATTGTCCTTGTTAACAAGTTCTTTCATGATTGATGGTTGAGGTTTGCTTTGTGCTTCAATTTCAAGATGCAAAAGGTTGAATATATCAAGTGATGGGATGATAGGAGGTGTTTGTATGGATGGATATAAGGATGAATTGTTCTCAAGGCTATGTGGATTCTTGTATGAATTGTTGCATGCTATCTTCATCTTGGCCTAAGATTTCCACCTCGCAGGGACATTCATTAGGAGGTGAAGGTTCATGAGTGTTATCAATTGCATTAGGATCATCTCCAAATATACAACTGGAAACATCAACCAAAGATCTTAAGGACATCCATATATTTCCAAAACGTATATCCATAATGAAGTTTGATGCAAAGTTTCAGGTATGATATATAAGGATTTACTGATTTTAGAATGCAAAAAGTTGAAAATTTATCTTTTAAATGCAATTTTTTATTTTGAACAATGCACTTGTGTTGACCAACTTACGTGAATGTAAATAACTATGGAAAGCTACAATTTTGGAAACTAAAACTAAGATATGCAAATAGCAAGATATAATGTAGACAGAGACAGAGTAATGCCCATAAATTTGGAAATTGACTTGTACAAGGACAAATTCAAGCCCTAGGGTGAATGATTCTTTGCATAGGGGTTTGAAAAATTAAAGTCTGATTTTTTGAGTTATTGTTTAAGGTATTTGTTTTAGGTTGTAGATAGATTCTTTTAGTTACATATTTCTAGAATTTTATGATTAGATGCAAACGTGTTGGTGTAAATAAAGTCTTGTACCTAGTTAATTCATTACTAGGGGACTTATTTGCACATGTTAAGTTTACTTAGGTCCTAGGAAGGAATCTTTCTAGAAGGTGTTAGTTGTCATTAGTTGTTATCTTATCTTTTGACTTGTAACACATGTGAACCTAGGTAAGTGTGATAAGTTGTCCCATGTCATATGATTAAGACACTTGTCATAATCCTATGACATCTTGTATCTCACCTTGGCTATATAACCAAGGGTTTTCTACTACATTGTACACATCACAACATATCATTAAATCATATTGATAAAAAATACAGTTTATTATTGTCACATTTTATTCTCTCTCTTTGTGCTTTCCATTCACAACAACACAAAAAGCAATTAGTGCTGACTTTTGTGTCGGATTTTAGTGTATTTTGAGGCATGAATTGAACAATTTGCTTGGCGCTAAACTTGGCGCAAACATGCATGGTCAACCTGGCGTCAAATGTTGCGCCGATTTTTCTACTGTATTTAGCGTTGGATTTAGCACTGGAAAATCATAGTGCCTCTAAAAGCACCTAAAATAGCACCGAAAAGTAACATACAAAATTGTACTGAAATTGACGCCCAATTTGGCTTTCGGTTTTGCTTCCATGTCTACTCCCATTTTTGCTTCTAGTTTTGCTTCCAATTTGAAGTCTAGTTTTGCTTCCAGTTTTGCCTCCATGTTTGCTTCCAATTTTGCTTCCGGTTTTCCTTCCAGTTTTGCTTCTGGTTTTTCTTCTAGTTTTGCTTCTAGTTTTGCTTCCAATTTTTCTTTTGGTTTTGCTTCTAGTTTTTCTTCCAAGTTTGTTTCTGGTTTTGCTTCCAGTTTTGCTTCCAGTTTTTCTTGCAGGTTTGCTTCTAGTTTTGCTTCCGATTTTGCTTCCAAGTTTGCTTCCAGTTTTTCTTGCAGGTTTGCTTCCGATTTTGCTTCTAGTTTTACTTCCAATTTTGTTTCCAAATTTTCTTCCAGTTTTGTTTCCAGCTTTTCTTCCAATTTTTCTTCCAAGATTGCTTCTGGTTTGCTTCTATTTTGGCTTCCATTGTTGCTTCCTTTTTTGCTTCTAAAAATGCTTCTTGTTTTTATTCCATTTATTAATTTAATATGTTTTATTTCAATTTAATTAGTTAAATATGGTGTGCCTCTTAAATAATTCATATGATTATAGAGTAAGTAATTTAATTATTTAACTCATATGATTAAATAATAATATAACTATTGTAACATGATCATCATCTATAATTAAAACAAGTGAGTCAAATATCTATAATTTAATTGAATTTGACAACATCCATCTTGAGCAGTAAATTAAAATCATCATACTTAATAAATATCCATCCAAAAATCATCAACCACTTTTAATATATATAAATTGACAAGTCAATATTGATAAGATCATCATATATAACTAAAAAAATTGAAAGCCAAATATGCCAGTACATCAAAAACATGTCAAAATGATACATGTCCAACAATTGACATAAGTGAAAATGATACATGTACAAATGATATAAATAAAATTGATAAATTATGTAACTCAAATTGATACAAGTTAGGATGATACATGTCCAAATGATATAGTGAAAATGATACATGTCAATATGACACAACTCAACAATATAGTATTGTAGGTCGTGAAAATGATACATATGATAGTAACCATGAAAAGAGTCATCATAACGATATATCATTAATGATCCATGATGTAGTCTATATGATCATGAAGGTCACTGGTTACTATCACCAATTGTCTCATCATCATCATCACCATCGTGATCATCAGTGTCGTTGTCGTCATCATCATCATTATCATTATCATCGACCTCGGTGTCTTCCATATCTGTGTCATCATCATGATCTTCCATGTGATCTGTATCCATAGAACCAATATTTTGTGGATCTATATCATGTTGAGGATCATCTTGATCTTCTGGAAGACCTGTGTTCTACAAAAACAAAACATTTAAAATGAAAATTTATTATTTATTTCATGCAATAATTTATTTTTCTATTATATATCTAATATTACAACATATGAGATGAAACCATAATCATATTACATCATATCAAAGTGTACATACCATAATAAAATTTCAAAAAAGTTACATCTAATACTGGTGAGTTTGGAGAAACTTCATCTTTCAAAAACAAAGCCAATTAGGCTGGCAGACTTGTGGATCAGGTCAACATTTGGTGGAAGAGGAAGAAAGATGACTAGAACTCTGGAGGCCCACCATAATGGATTTCAGTAATATTCAACCATAAGAGCAAAAGAGAGTTGATATCATGTATCAAAACATTAAGCATTCATTCTTCCAGGCAGTGGAGAAGGAGATGATTACTTTTCTTCATTTTCATTTTGCATAATCATGTCACAATGTGGGAACCAAGAAGACCAAGGATGTCCAGTTTTATGTGGAGGTAATGGATGTGGTCCAAACTTTAAGAGGGGCAAGAAGGTCAATGTATGATCCTGATGAAATTGAGGAAGAACAACAAGAGAGGGACAGGAAAAATAAAATCAATACAGAGTTTCAAGGATTTGTTAAGTGAGTAAGAGAGCTATGGGAGCAGCCTCATTTAAAAGATTTTAAACTAGAGTTTGATATATCATATAGAGAGCTTGGTTTTCATGGAGTTCCTTTCAAAGCCTCTACTTTTATTATTCCTATGGTAAACTGTTTGGTAGAGTTGGTGGAATTACCTTTCTTAGTAATCCCTATTAGTGAGATTTATGTTGTTAACCTTGACAGAGTAGGACTTGGGCAAAAGGCATTTGATATGGCTATTGTTTGCAAAGACTTCAAGTGGTATGTACTCTGCATTGATGCCATTCCTCAATCTTCACTTGATGGCATCAAGGAATGGCTGAACTCCATGGATATGAAGTATTATGAAAGCAGAATGAACTTGAACTGGTGGCCAATTTTGAAGAGTATTACTGATGATCCAGATAAATTTATTGAAGATGGTGGTTGGGAATTTTTGAATATGGAAGGTAGTGATTCTGATTATGATAATTTAGAAGAGTTAGATCAAGGATATGAAGCCTTTGATGTAGAAGAGGAATCATAATCAAATTTCATGTAGCCAACATCAAGAGTGTTACAAGCCAACAAGATGGAGGGAATTCTTATATAAGGATAATTTTCAATGTTGCAGGTACCAACTTTAATGCAAACTACAATGGCAACATTGAAATTCCCTAGCATATTTATGTTAAGGAATTTTCCTTTAGATGCAAGGATTCAAAGCACATCAACCATGTGGTACAAATGATTAAATCCCAGAGACGATCTATGGAAATGAAAGAGTCTAAAAAGGCAGAGAGAGCTACATTGGTGACTCAGGAGAAACTTCATCTTTCAAAAATAAAGCCAATTAGGCTGGCAGACGTGTGGATTAGGCCAACATTTGGTGGAAGAGGACAAAAGATAACTGGAACTCTGGAGGCCCACCATAATGGATTTCAGTATTCAACCATGAGAGAAGAAGAGAGAGCTGATATCATGTATCAAAACATTAAGAATGCATTCTTCCAGCCAATAGAGAAGGAGATGATTACTTTGCTTCATTTTCATTTGCATAACCATATCATGGTGTGGGAACCAAGAAGACCAAGGATGTCCAGTTTTATGTGGAGGTAATGGATGTGGTCCAAAATTTAGGAGGGGAGATCCTGATGTCTGCCAAGAGGCATAAAGTTAGATGAATTAAGTTCACCTACATGTTTTCCAAAGTTTACTTCCAATTTTTATGACTATTTTTCTTGACTGTTAGAGTTTACTTACAAATTTGAAATTTATTTATGGTCATTTTGATGAGGATATATTTAGCCAATGTGTAAGCACCTTTTGTTTGTATCACAACCATAGTAACAAGACTCGAACTCACCTCAGACTCAGCTAGGGTGACTCGACTCAAGGGACTCGGCACCCGAACTCAGCGTAGACTTGACAAAATGAAAAAACCCTAGAAATTTAAAGATTTTTAAGGATTTAAAACTTGTTTCATGCACCCTAATAGAAGAAAATTTTATCACATACACAAGTATGCATCGATTACTGGGTGTTGAGGACATTTCATTTATCTTTTGAATGTTAATAAGTCATATTTTCAAGGATTTGTCAAGCGAGTAAGAGAGCTATAAGGGCAGCCTTGTCTAAAAGATAAAAGCTACAGGGAAGTCTCAAGCACCTGATATTAGAGATTCAAGAGGAATGCCTACCAAGAGGCATAAAGTCAAATTAATTGAGTTCATCTACATCCTTCTACTATTTATTCATGCACATAAACGATCATCTTGTAATCATAAGATTTGAGCTCTATTTACTCATCCTACGCATCAATAAACAACTCAACACAAGAGATGCAAATTGACATATTAACACAACATTATCGAAACAATATCCAACTAAGTTATTGAAACTCAACTATTGATACCTTGTTCTCCATTCAAATTACAAAATCATTCCACTTTTTGTTTTGTAACATATTCTTTTCAAATTGCTTTGGATGGCAACCATATTTCTCCTCCTTTCAAAACATGGCACTCAGACTAGTTAAACTAATTAATATGCAATCATTTACTTTTTCCAAGGAAATTAAAAAAATATATCATTTAACATATTAAATATACTTACAAATTATTGAAGAAATTTTTTTCAAAATTATTGAAGAATTAGCTCTTTTTGTCGGCGTTGGATGTACGTTCGACATTAATGTTGATGGCTGACAATTTGCTATGTAATGAAGTTTTTTCTTGCATTTCCTTCAATGCTTCTTGGTTTGTAGGAGTAAGGAGAGTATTAGGACGGTAGTGTGAAGTAGTCTGGTGGCTAACGTACCAGAGAAGAAATGGAGGCCAACTTCACTCTGAAAGCGAGGAGGAAATTGGATCCTTTTTATGGAAAAGTGATGATGAAGAGATTGTGTGGCTTGTTCTTGTACAAGGATGTGAAGGTGGCACAATCTGTGCAAATCATGTTGGGTAATGGCTTCAAAGATTTGAAGCACAAATATCAGAATAATATGGATATATACTCTCTGATCATGGTGTGGGGAATGGACTTAGGAGAGTCGGTGGAGGTTGTAAGGAAAGTGATGAAAGCGTTGGTGCATAGGAATTTCTTAGTGAACATGGAGAGTATCCTGGAAAGGGCTATACTAGGACAAGGCTTTGTGAGAGAAGGCATGGAAGGTGTGGAACTAGAAGTAGTAGAGATAAATTTCCCTTTCATTAGGTGTCCAAAAGGAAGAACCAAAGCCATGTGGAGAGAGGGTGCGAAATGGGGGTGACAAGCTTTGAAACAGTGCATCGAATTAATGGAGACTGAGGAGATAATAGTGGGACTCAAAGCCATCACCAGAGAGGAGTTGTGTGAGAAGAAGGGTTTATGTCCAAGAAAGAAGGTGAAGCCACTCACAGAAATGTGCCCATTGCATTTGGGTAGTGCTTCTGGAACTTTGTGTAAACTAGTTTATTGTGTTTAAGCTAGATTTTGATGTATAACCTTAAGGGGTTAAGCCCTATTTTTGGTTTCAATACTGTAAATAGCTGGTGTTTGGGTAGACATGATGTGATGGTGCTAGAAGAAATTTTTATTTGGAGCTTTGTATATTTTGATTTATCTTAAATAAAATAAAAATATTATCACCAATCGAAGAAAAAAAAAATTAAATATCATTTAATAAATTTGATATAATCTTATGAGCAAATTCAAATACCTGCGTACTCTCCTCACCAGACTTCCTCCATGCATCCTGGCTTTGTGCTCTCTTCAATTGCTGGTAGTGCCCTGTTCTCTTCCTTCGCGTGATGTTTTTCCTTTTTTGTTGTCTGATTTCTTCCTTCACGTAGGAAATTTTTAAATTTTTATTTTGATTTCTTCCTTCATGCGGGAAATTTTTAAATTTTTTATTTTGATTTCTTCCTTCACGCGGTGTTTTTCCCTTTTTTCCCTTTTTTGTCATCTAATTTCTTCCTTGACGCCAAATTGAGTGCCGAATTTTGGTTGTTAATGTAATTAGTTTGGGGCACCTAAGGTGGTGCCAAGTGCCCCTAATTAACTGCCTATCATTCTTGTATAGTGACTATTTTCATTGTTGTAAAGGTACGTTTTTCCGTTCCTAGCGGTGTTGCGGTGACTCCCGCAAGTCTTCTACCATTGGCGTGTAGTAGTGCGGTGACCACCGCTGTCCCACGGCTCCTTCATCAACTCGGTGCAGTAGAGCAGTTTTTACCATGGTCCCACAAGTTGCTTCTTCCTTCTTAGCGGTAGTGCGGTGAAAGCTTCTATGGCAGCATTTTATTCACAAAGGAGGCCATGGAGAGAGGATGTGGATGGTGTAGAAATACTAAATCGCTGAGAGGAAAGTGGGTGGAAATAGATGAGACAACATTGATTAAGCACTAAATTTATTTTAATGTTTTTTTGTGTGAGAAAAAAATTACTAATGACCTTTTCATAAATGTTATGTGAGTAAGATTTATGGATAAACTATGTGCAAATTTTTACATAACTATCATGGACTGTGAAAATCGAATGTTATTAATTTTCATAAATGTGTTTGATAGCATATCATGCCATTGGCAATTAGGGGGGATTCCTGTCTTACAGTTGACTTAAGGAATGCCATAAGCCAATTGTTAGCATTTACAAGGTATGTGGTTATATGAAACGTTCATGTGTGAGAGACATAGAGATATCATATTGCATTTTAATTTATGACTAAAGGTTCATACTAATTTACTATTATTATTTTAGGTGGGTGACCTCCAAGGAGATCCATGAATCTCAAATGTCTAAACTTTGAAATGCTTCAGTAATATTATGTTGTACTTGGACAATTGAAAACCTATTTTATTCTCCTAGCAAGATTTTTTATTTTCCATTATAATTCTAGACCAAACAACATTTGTGGGGATGGCCTTTTACACCAATCTTAATTGGTATGAAGTTCACAAACCTATTGTCAAGTAGTAAATTCCTTTCATAGATAGGAAATGTAAAGGCTTCATTTAGGAAAAGATAAGTAGTCTCTTTCTGAGGGTAATCCACATGCAAAAAATAAAAAGCACATAAAAAAATAATTATACAGTAGAATATCTTATTCAATTAGTTTTTGATAAGGAAAAAAAAAGTTTTGAAGGGGCCTCAAAACTCTTTACAATGATGCCAAGCTGCAAGAGAAATTAAACCACTAAGCCCAATAGCCCAAAAAACCAAAAAGTTGACATAAGATGGAACATTAGCAACCTATCAACAAACCCAAAAGAAAAAAACATCAGGAAACCTGCTAAACCAAAAGAGGAAGCACCAACTACAAAAAATTATCTAAAACATTAGTCGAGGCCATGTTCTCCTTGATGACCTCCTCATGGATACTGATAACATCCTTCAACTTCTCAATAACAACAATAGCCCTCTTTTCCATCTTGCTCCTTGTCCTAAGGCACGAACCCTCCTGCATGTCCTTCTCTAGCACATGAGTAGAAGCTTCTTCTTTCTCCACCAAGTAAGAGCCACTAATCTCTTCAATCCTTTCCTCCATATTACCCAAGTCAAATAGTTTTCCGGTCCAATTCAGTGCTTCCTCATTCAGAATAGAAAGACCCATAATAGTGGTCTTCAAAGAGTTATTGTTGATATTGACCACCATTTTCAAGTCCTTCGACATCTTTCCCATTTTATCCTCTAGACTTGCCACTCTGTCCTCTAACATTTTATTAACAATAACTTCCAAAGAGGAAATTCTTTCCTCATGAGAAACCCCCAAATGATCAGCATCCTCCAGTAGCTTATCAAGCTTAATATGCATTGATTTCAGTTTTCCTTTTATTTCCCACTCCTTTCAGTTACCTCTTAGCATAGCAACACAAACATCCTGCCAATTTTTCATCTGAAGATTGACCTCCTTAACCTCAGAAAAAACCATTTAACTAGGGAAAGTAGGTTTCTCATCCCATCTTTGACCATTCTACAAAACATATTCATGTCAATTTCATCCCAATTAATTGGAGGTTGACCCTTCTGCTCCAAGTCAACAAGGGCATCAGAACAATCCCTATTTTGTTCATACTCTTCTTTGGCTGGGGAATCCTCGACATCCACAACATCCACCTTTATCCTCTCCTTATCTAGAAAATTCTCCAAATTAGCTAACACCTCCAGATGTTCCTTCTTCACTTCCTTCTCCACAGCAGAAAAATCCTGAGAACAATTAACCGCATCAATCCCCTGCATATCCACGGGGCCAATCTCATTAGGCTTCACGTCCATCTTATAGTTGCCCATATCAATAGGGCCACTCAACTGACCACCCAAATTAATTGATACCTTAAGCCCTTGCACTAGGGAGCTCTCTAGCAGACCATCCTTACTAGGAACAAGGTTCCCCAACGAAGCATTCTGAACACAATCAAAATTTGAAGGATCCACATCACCCACAAGATGACAACCCTTCAAACACTCATCACCCACAGGATGACAACCCTTCAAACCCTCTTTTCTAGAAGACAATGTGAGATTCACATTTGAACTAGGGGCAACCACCTCAATTTTCCTTTTGTCCAAAGCTTTAACTTTCTTCATGCCTTTGGTTTTCCCCTTCGAAGATTTTCTAACAGAATTAGCAATAGTCTCCCACAACTCCACATCAGTCTCATAGCCCTTACCCCATTCTTTTGATTCCTCATCCCTTTTCTCAGAGCCTCCTTCATCAATAGACATACCCTCATATTCTAACTCTTCCTCCTCTGAACTATCAACCCATTCACCAATAGAGTCCCCTGTTTCATACCCATCATTTTTAACTTCCTTCTTACCAGGAGTTTTAGGGGAGACCAAGATCAACTTTAGCTTGATATGAGCAAAACACATAAGCCCTTGATGAAGAGCCGCCTTCTTAGGGTTCTTTCTATGGTCTTCAATACTCTTCTCCATAGAATGTAACAGGTAAAAAGGAAACAAGACCAAAACATTATGCCTAAAATGATTTAAGAGCATAAAATGGTGAGTGTAAACCATAGAGAATCTACCTTCAAGGGTGAAGTAGTGCATAATGGCCAACATGAGGTCCCTCCAAAGTAGCTTCAGGGACTTCCTAGCATAACCTCCACTTCCAATTTCCTTAACCTTCTTCCTCTCATCATGTTTAAAGAAATTCGCAAAAGCCTTCTTAGCCACTCCCCTGTCTCTAAAACATTTTCTCCCAACAACTAAAAAACTAGTTACCTCCGCAATAAAATCCTCTTCAATTTGAAACTTAGCACCTCGATAATGTAGAGACCTCCCATTCCATCCTTTCACAAAGAAATCATTACATCAAGGTCTGAGCCTTGAATTCTTTGCATAAATTGAGTAACCCCCCCAATTCCAAGTGCTCCCACACAGTAGCATTTTTTTGAAACTCTTCATAGGAACTCAACTCAATTCTGCAATGGTCACCACCCATAGTGATAGGCAACAAACGAAAACCAAAGAACACCTTGAAGAAATTAAAAAGTAAAATGAACCAAGCGCTACTCAAAACAATACAAGAAACACCCACAATACGTGTGGGCTTATCATTCCAAGTAACCCTGCCAAAACTGCCAGTCCATCCTTCTACGAAAACCAAGGAAAGAATAATGAAATTGAAAGAGCAAAGGGTTGACGTGCAAAACCCAACTTAAAATCATAATGAAAAACATTTCCCCGAGAACATCTCGCCTACAAACAAGCCAACTAGTCATCATTAGAAATACACTTCAGATTAAGAGGTAGCAATTCACAAGAATCCCACTCAGATCTTTCAACCACTCCCATGTTGGAAACTCCATCAGCCATCATGTTCGCTTCACAAAAAACATGTGTGATTTTGATCTCCTCAAAAGAGTTAATAATAGATATCGAGTCATTAATAAAATTGGAAATTAACCATGAAAGAGGACATTTCATCATGAGACAATTAATCACATTAAGAGAGTCCCCCTCTAGCCATAGTTTAGAAACACCTTGTTTCTTAGCCAAAACTAATCCATGATAAGTTGTTGCAACTTCCGCATAAAAAAACAATTGTACATTAGAAAATCAGATTCAATCAATTATGTCTTATTTCGCTTGCACACTTATCTAAAAGACATAGGGTATTCACCATACATTTCCTTTGACAAAGCAAACATGTGCTTTCATTTATTTTTACTGTATATCTTAAAAGTGAAATTGTTGTTACATAATGATGCACTGAGAAAATAATATATACAAAAAATGAAAAGAAAATGTTTGAAATTTAACATGCAACCTACTGTGTTGTGTTGAAAGGAATCAGGATTAACTGGGACAAGAAATAAAAATAAAAATTTGATGATTGTACTTAAAATTGAATAGGATATGAAAAGTGTGGACAATGATGGTGTTGAAATTGAAAACCCTAATTTTGATGACATTATTGTTTTCTGTCATTAGAGATAAAGAGTACATACAATTTATATACATAGCAAATGAAGATTTGAAACTAGTAAACTGAAAATGTAAACACTACAATATTTTTCCTTAAACAATAATTCACATACTCACTTACAAAAAAAGGTGAAGCATTTTTCATTCAAACTCTATTTTCTTTAATAGACATAACAGTAAAAGAATATTTACAAGTACAAGAATATATACACTGTTTCATAGAATATATCTTTAGAATGTAGGAACTTCCTTTGTCAAATATTTGGAAATTCCTACACACAAGTTCTACTTCGGAGCAAAAACACCTGGATGTGTTTCAGACCGGCTCAAGGTACAATCATAAATTAATGCATGTTGATTATTTTAGATGGAGATTGGAGAAAATGTAGAGCCTGAGCATTCAACTAGCAAAAGAAGATATGTACGTGGACGTGGACCTAAAACTATTAAAGAAACAATTCAAACAAATGATTGTACAAAGACAAGTAGATTTATGATTTTATCTTTAGAATGTACAAACTTTCTCTATCAGATATTAAAGATGTTAGGTTGGATCAGAAACTGGATAAGCAGATTTATGATTTTATCTTTAGAATGTAGGAACTTCCCCTGTTGGATATTTGGAAATTCCTACACTCAGTTTCTGCTTTTGAGCGAAAACACCTAGAAGTGTTTTAGACCAGCTCAAGGTACAATCCAACCTGGTTATGACACTGATAGCAATCCAATTTTTCCTAAACCATCCATACCCGAATGTTGCATCACAATCTATTCTTCCTGCACATAAAAATGCCACATATTAACCCCTTTTAAATAAAACTCAAAATACCATGAAACAATGAGTCCCCTATATTAGTAAGTAGGTAGTCTATATGGCATAGTTTGATTTTATACAAGGATGCTCATGAAAGGAATCTTCAAGTGACAGCGAGTGACTTGTTTGAGAATGCAACTGATGGTGCAATATCTAGTCTTAAAGGCAATTAGCAAAGCATTAAATGTGCAAGAAAATCAAATTGTACACAACAAACAATTCACAATGTTATCTTGCATAATGCCTTAAGTTTGAAGACAAAAATATCATTGTATCTTGATGAAAGTAGTGACCTTAATGTTCAATCACTGGCAACCATGATTTTAAAACATGCTATTGTGCTTATGGAGGTAAAATTTTGAGCAAGGCAGTGAGTGGTGGTTTGGAACAATGGCAAGTATGAAGGATTTGCTTTATATGCATACTATGCAGTCTAGCTTAAGACAACGTTCTTAGAAGAGATTGAAGGTGGATTATGGAACTCGAGGGTTACCATGATAAAGATTAAAGCAAAGACTGAGATCTATTTAAAATCCACTATCATGAAGATATTAAAGATGTCAAATGCAAAACCCTAGTAGCTAGAGTAATGAACACAATGCGAAAGAGGACAGTGTCTTAGGGCAGATTTAGGAGATCTCCACATTATCTAAACACACGAAAATACATCATTTATTTGTTTTTTTAAATTAAAATAAATTATTCTAAACCCTATATAGGATATATTGATACTTCAAAAGCATCTGAAGGAATTTGTGATTATGCAAACATATGTCAATTAAATACCTGGATTACAAATAGTAGCTTGAACATTGTAACCCTTGTTGGTTAGAGCAAGAATGAGATAAACATCAATGAATCCTATGCCTCCTATCACACACATCTCCTTACCATTCTTTACTGAAACACTTCTTCATTTTGGTGGGCTACGCTTGAAAATAAGGTTTCAAGAAAGGTTTTATTGTATGTTTATTAAAATGAAAACTCCATTATGGCGAGCTATGCCTGAAAATAAGATTTCGACAAAAAAATTAGAGTATGTTTATTAGAGTTTTAGAGTATTTTGGTGGGCTATATTCAAATGGATTGTGACTAATGTGATTTGTTGCATTTAGTGCTATAAATTGTAATGATGCCACAATTACCATACTATCGCCGTCTCTTATTATACCTGCTACGGTATGGAATTGTTCTACCCTTCCCTTCTATTGTTTACCATACTATCGCCTTGCTCAAGGTTTCTTGTTGTGGGGTTGTAGTGTATACCACTCTACTGCATATGTTTCTCACCTTCCCATCAGTTTAGCGATGTATGCTTTTGATCATTACTTGATGAGTGTCGATGAGACAATCTTATTTGTCTTATCAATATCTCAATGTCTTATCAACATTAGATCTTATGTTCCTCTGATATTGGTTGTTGGTGTCGATGACACAAGTTAATATCTCTTGCTGATATGCCACTGTCTCATCAATATTTTCCTTCGATGATATTTCTTTATATATCGGTGTAACTCTGCCATGTCAGGGAGACTCGTGATTATTGTTGCAGTATGGTAGTGTTTTTCCCTTCCCTTCTGTTGTTTACCACACTACCGCCTTGCTCAAGGCTTCTTGTTGTGGGGTTGCGGTGTATACCGCTCTACCACATATGTTACTCACCTTCCCAACAGTATAGCGGTGTATGCTTTTGATCATTACTTAAGGAGTGTTGATGATACAATCTTATTTGTCTTACCGATGTCTCAATGTCTTGACATTACTTCGTTATATCCAAGAGTTGTGTTACGCTAAGCAATTGTAGATATACCTTGTCAATGTGACACAAGTGATTCTCTCCTCGATATGCCTGTATCTTGTTGACATTTCATTGTTTTACATTGTCTATGAGACATATAAATAAGTCTCTTTGACATAGGGGTGTCTAAATTGGTGCTAAACCCGAAGCTAAACTCTAAACTAAAGTCAGAGCTAAAAGTGGTGCTAAACTCAAAGCTAAACTCGGAGCCAAATGCGGCGCTAACGGTGGTGCCACACTCGAAGCCAATATTGACACTAAAGGTGTCGCTAATGTCAACGTGAAGTAGCACCAAAATTAACACTGACTTGTCTTGATCAGTGCAAATAAATGCCAAAAATAGCACCATCCCAATAAATAGCATCGACGTTTTCAAAAAATTGGCAAAAAATACATTAAAACAGTGGGTGGAAGCAAAAAACAAAGCAAAAAATGGAGCAAATCATAGGGATTTGTTATAGTGATTTGGCTCAAGATCTTGGCAGCCATAGCCAATTCTAACATGGTATGAGAGTGGGTTGGGTGCCATTGGATAGGTCTTTTTCTGAAGATAGAAGGTAAATCTTGAAAATTTGAGTATGTTCTTCTCTTGCATCGTGTGATGATCTGGAGAATTAGAAAAACTTGATAGAAATACCAAATTCTGGAGGGGTTCCATTTCTAGCTCTTTATTATAGGTTCAAATAAGAGCTTGCTAGTGCAAAATCTAAGCTCACCATTATGTTTGAAAGGTTTGAGAAAGTTGATTTTGCCTTTTGTTTCGTCCAAATTGGACATATGAGGCCATATCTATGAGGGTTTGAAGCTAAGAAATGGTTGCTAGATCCAAAGGGTAGCTGCATTTTTGGAGCATTTTGGGTCAAATCTAACCCTGCCATCGCATCCAGAAGGGCCAAAAACTCTAAGATCAACTACCAATTGGTCTAAATCAGAGTAGTTATTCGGTAAAGCAAAAAAAATTGACCAGGGAGCCGTACGGCCCCCCAGGTCATCATTATTGTAGGCGGTACGATTTTATGAAAAAAAATATTTTGCTAAAAAAATTTGAATTTTTTTTTAGAAAATTTAATTTCAAGGGCGATTAAATTTGCATTGTTGAAAGTTTTGTTTTAAAAAAAAAAAAAAAAGGCAGAAAAAAGTTTTCTATGTACAACCCTGCACAGCAGGGTATAGTGGGTACTGCAACCAGTACCAAGAGCCACATGGCACTGTCACTTCAAAGCTCGCGTCCCCATCTTTCTCCTGGTAGTCAACTCGACCAATGATTGAAAATTAGAAACTTGATGGAAGATTTTTAAAAGCGGCAACCAAAAATTATAAAAACTAGCAACGAAAAGTTTAATCCAATGGTTAATAATTCAAAGGGGGAAAAATTTATAAAGGTTGCAACCTCTATTGAGAGGGTTGCATACAACCTTACAAAGGGAGTTGGGGTTTGGCCACATGGGCCCCCCACTAGACCTTTTTAATTTTTTTTATGATTAAAAAATCAAAATTGTAATTTGCCAATTCCCTATATTTAGAAAAATATAAAATTCTTGCTAAATTTGGTAGAGGAAAGAATTTTGGAAATTTTTACCCCTTCACGAATGGAGTTTTTATTTTTTTACTTGATCTTCAAACAACAATAACTCAGGCTCAGGACCTCCTTTTGGTAAGCATTTTTTTTGTTTGGGCTAATTTTTTGTGCTCTTCGTAGTGGTACAATTAGTTTTTGGTTTTGGTGTCGAGTTTTTTCTAGAAATTGTAGATTCTCACAGGTGTTGTTGCTTCGTCCTCATTTTGGGAACTTCGGGAGCTCATATCTTGCTCCTACGGTAACATTTTTCGGTGAATTTTTTTTGAAAGTGCATATTTTTTATGTACTTTCCAGTGGTATAATCAGTTTGATCTCATTTGTTGTAAAAGTTTTACTTTGAGCCAGTGGTCTATTTTGGCATCTATAAGCACTAAGATCAATTCTAGCTTGTTGTTTTGGAATCTAGCAATTGTAATCGCACTAAGTATAAAGTGCCAAATCAGATATTGCTTGGGGGTTTCTTGATTGAGTGATTTTTTTTAGGGGGGGTCTCTAGGTGCATTCTTTTGATTTGTTTGCTTGTGCTCTCTCATTTTCATGGATCATTCTAAGGTTCGTTTGCTCACATAATATAATTATTCAACATAGAATCAAAATGCATGGAGTATTCTAATGATAGAAGGTCACTCTCTATATGTTGAAAATTAGGTACCTAAACCTACAAATGCAAATAAAAAGATAAAATGGATGATTAAACATACCAAAGCTCTTGGATGTCTTTGTAGACTAGTTTCTCAAGATTTGTTGTTTCAAATTGAATCATGTATAAATTCTCATGAGGCTTGGGACAAATTAAAAACATTGTATGATACTGTAGATGAAGTAAGAGGCTATCAAATTGATAATGAACTGATGAGCCTTGATCCTAAGAACTTTGGCAACATCCAAGACTACATCACTAGGGTTAATGATCTAAGAGAGCAATGTAAAGCATGTGGAATTGATAAGGACATTTAGTTGGTCTACAATACAATGAACAAACTTGGTCCCAGGATTATGCTTCTTTTGTTTCTAGCTTCATACTCATAGATTGACTATAGGGTTTGCATATACTACACCTTCATTTGCATCATTTTATGAGATGTTAATACATGAGAAACAAAAGCTTATCTCAATGGGTCTCATCAAGACTTCTAAATCTCAGGCATTGTTGGTTAGTTAGGTGAAAGAATTAGAATCAGATAAGAAACAAAAGAAAGCAAAGAATAATCCACATTCAAATCAAGCAAAGAAAAAATAATCTTCCAAAGGAGAATCATCTAAGAAGGAGAGGCCTACTTGTGCATATTGCAAGAAGGATGGAAATGAAGAACATTATTGTTATAAGAAGGATATTGCTGAGGTGAAAAATATTCTCAAAAGGAATCACATTGATTTTCCTTCTAGAATTTCTAAACCTTCTTCTTCTTCAAAACAGTCTAAAAAGGAAAAAGGTCAAGCTTCTACATCAGGAAATAAAGGACAAGCTCTTTGTATTTTTTTAGGTCTAGGATTAGGGATATGGCTTCTAGATTCAGGAGCATCTCATCATATGGAATCTTTGTAGTCTATATTCTCTTCTTTTTAGCCTTGTATTATGTCTCCTATCTTGATGGGAAACAATACATACATGAGTGTAATTGGGAAGGGATCTATTAGTTTTGGGGATAACACTTTCCAGAACGTTGTGTGTGTTCCTCATTTGACAAACAATCTTCTTTCCATATATTAGATTACACATGGTGGAGATTGGAGGACTATGGAGTTCACACCTGATTCAATCATCATTCGAGACTTGGAGAGTAGAGAGATCATTGCTACTGGGGTGATTGATCATTCATCTTGTTTGTATGCCTTTGCAAATTTTGCTTCTAATGGTGACATTGTTCCTTCGATGGTTGATATGAACCATGATTCAGAGGAGACATTTGACTTCTTGAACTTGGGAGTTCTCACATCAGATCCAGTTCTTGAATCATCCATTTCATCTCCTCCATATATTGTTGCAGTTGATGATGCTTGTAATTCCACATTTTTGGTTCCTTGTGATTCAGTGCAGCAGGACATATATAGTCTTTCAGATTTGGATATTTGTGATGGCTTCTTGATAGGTGTAGACACCTAAATTTGGACAATTACATTTATCCAAGTTTGTCCCTTTTCATCTAAAAACCCCCTTATTTGTGTTAATTGGGTAATATTGCTATTATCTAATTAATACCCTTAATTCTCCTAAATCCCTAAGTTATCTAGTTAAATAATTAAATGCCTTACCCTCTTTAATCCCCCTTTCATCAAATAAATTAAATAAATATAACATTTATATAATTCCTCACATGTCACATCCTTTTCTTAATCCTAATCAACCTCCTAATCTCATCATTAGGGATGTGCACATGTCTAATCCTTGATTAGGATGTGTCACATCCTCCAACTTTTGCAAGTTGGCTTCTAATCTTCCTCGGCCACTAATTATCTTCTAATCATTGATTAGCTAGCCTAATTAGTACCTTGGTCAACTCTCCCCACCCCCTAAGGAATTTTTAATTCATTTTTATCTTTCCAAGACTCTCCTTATTCCCATGCAAAGTCTTCTAGAATCTTTGACTTGTCACATCACTCACATGTGTCAATTTTGACTTGTCACATCAGTCACATGTGGGCCTTGTCTTATCCAAGGTACTTCTCACCTCTCTTTTTGAGAAACTTGTTTTATCCTTAAGATCTCCCAATCATTGTGAATTTAAAATTCACTTTTATTCTCCCAAAGCTTTCCTCTTTCCCATGTGATCATTGAGAGGTCACATCAAGTCACATGCCAAGGTACTTGCAAGTACCTCCATCACATGCCATCTTCCAACCCATCTGTCCTTGTGACACTTCATCTGCCACATGGCAAGATGTGAGGGCTTGTGAGTCCTCAACTCACCATAGCCCTTCATCTTGGCCATGGTGGCTCGATCAATTTTCTCTATAAATACCCCCCATTTTCATTCATTAAGGGACCTTAAGCATTCTAGCACCCTTATGCTATCAAAATTGTGAGCCATCCAAGCCATCATTAAGCATTGCATTCAAGTCATTTTACATACTCATCTTCATTTTCACCATCATGCCACACCTAGTCTGGCTCTCATCTCATCTTGCATCCACCCTTTTATCACATTTCCATCAAAAGGAGCATACATATGAAGCTACATCAAGGGCGAACTAAGGAGATCAACATTGACAAAAAAGGTATAATCAATTCATCTTTAGCTTTCTTTTGCGCTTTTTCTTAGGATAATTGTTCAAGTGGTCTTGTGTTTATTTATTTTGCATTTCTAGTTAGTTTTGCATATTTAGGATGAAAGACACTTGCACACACATTTTGGCATGCCTGGTGGGACCCACAAACAAGTTCCTATCATTTTATGTTTGTTGTTGTTTCATTTTTGTAGTTTAAGGATGTAGAGGGGCGTACCTGCCCTTACAGAGGGGCGTACCCACCCTTAGCCCTTGTAGAGGGGCGTACCCACCCTTAGCCCTTGTAGAGTGGTGTACCCGCCCTTTGCAAAGGGGCGTACCCACCCTTGGCCCTTATAGAGGGGCATACCTACCCTTAGCCCTTGCAGAGGGGCATACTCGATCTTGCAGAGGGGTGTACCCACCCTTTCAAGATGGGTGTACTCGCCCTTGCAGAGGGGCATACTTGCCCTGGACAAAGAATTTTTCAAGGTAAAAATAGGGGTAACTTGCATTTTTAGGTACTTTTTTTGTTTATTTTTTATTAGTACCGACCCTAACCTATCTTGTTGGTGTTTGTGTGAGTTTTTCTAATGTTTGTGCAGTTCACGATTCTTGTTGAAGATCAAAATAGAAACTTCTAACATATTTGTTGTAGGGCAGATATATCTAATTGCTAATTAGTTGATTACATTGCCATTTTCTTTACTATCTAGGCACATAGTCTAAGTAGGGGAGTCAAAATGTTGTTTGTTGTGTTTGTAGGTAAGCTATTAACATATCCAATCCCCTTGTGCCATTTGGCGATCCTGGGTGAAGAGAAATCGTAGCTTACCTAAGTCCTTTGTGTTACCCAAGGGGGTGTTATACTGTTCAAGCTTTCCCCTTCCACTTCATGTGAGCCTGGGGAGTAGCCGAAAATGGTTAGCATTCTCTTCTTAGCGAGACCTGCTTGGGGATTTCATCACCCCAAGGGACGATCCCAACCACACGCACCGGTGGGGTATAGAAAGGGGGGAGAGCCAAAGTTGTCCAGTCATGTCATGTCTGGCAGAGTGTTGAAGCTAGGGTAATGCTTAGATAGACATGAAGAGTTGGTCTGAGCCCTTTAGTATCTCGTTGAGGTTCCCGACTCATGCTTGTGATGGGCTAGTGTTCATGGTTTGTGCCTCACGTATCGAGAGTATATCAAGGGCTCCCTAGACAACTTATTTATCCTAGATTAAGGATTGTGTTGACCATACCTTTAACACTAATCATAGGACTGTGCTATCTAAATTTTCTTCATGTGTAAAACTAGTGAATTTTTGTCAAGTTAGCCTTATTGCTTATTGTTTTTGGTCCTTACCATAGTTGTTTTCACTTAACAAGTCCAAGTTCCCTGCAGAGGGGCGTACCTGCCCTACAGAGGGGCATACCTTCCCTCCAAACAATCAGTTTTTCCTTCTGTTCAATCAAACAACTTGCTTCTTAGGTTGGGTGAACCTGCCCCATAGAAGGGTGTACTTGCCCTATAGAGGGGTGTACCTGCCCTCCAAATAGTCAAATTTTCCTTTTGTTTAGTCAAATAGCTTGTTTCTTAGGTTGGGTAAACTTGCCCTATCTTTGGGTGAACCTGCCCCACAGAGGGGTGTACCTGCCTTGCAGAGGGGCGTACCTGCCCTACAAAGGGGTGTACCTACCCTCCAAATAGTTAGTTTTTCCTTATGTTCAGTCAAACAACTTATTTCTTAGGTTGGGTGAACTTGCCCTATCTTTGGGCGAACCTGCCCCATAGAGGGGCATACCTTCCCTATAGAGGGGCGTACCTGCCCTCTAAAGGGGTGTACCTACCCACCAAGCAACCATTTTCACCCTTCGTTCAATCATTTCTATCACTCATTTGCTCATTTTGAAGGTTCATCTCCTTAGTTCGATCATCCAGCTCCTCATTTTGAGTCTATCTCCTCGTTTCGAGCATCCATTCCCCATCCCAAACATTCATCTCCTCATTCTGAGTATTCATCCCCTAGATCCGAGCAATTGTCTCCTTGATCTGAGCACCCGTCCACTTGTTTTGAGCATCCATTCCCCACCTATCTTTCACTGAATATCCTTGGGTTTACCTTCCCTCTAAAGGGGTGTACCTGCCCTAATTTGGGTGAACCTGCCCTCCAAACAACTATTTTCACCCTTCGTTCAGTCATTTCGAGCACCCGTTTGCTCATCATCAACACTTCTTCATAAGTCATCATTTCATCAACCAAACCACATAGGTGCTTCTTAGAACATCATTAGAGTCCATATCTATCATTAAATCATCCATCCCAATCACCTAAGCTTCATATTGAGGGTTTTGATTTTTATGCAGAAACTTCTGGAAGCCATAACTTTTGACTTGGGTGTCCATTTGGGCTAAAATTTTATAGGTGGTTATGTTATGAGATGGCATGTGGATTTCCAACCATTAGTTGGCCCTTGTTTTGACACATTTTTGGGGCTTCAAACTTTCATTTTGACCCTCAAAATCGCAATTTAGTGTTTTTCTTTTTAGTTTTTGAAAAATCATTTTTGTTAATAACTCGAAATGCATGTCTCAGATTGGGGATGTTAGTTGGAAATTAATCCTACCTTAGTTTTGGGTATTTTTTGGGAAAAAACTGGACTCTCAAAGGTATGCCTGTGAAGTTTCCTAAAATGGCACAATTTGATAATTTTTGAAAACTACCAAATTTAGAAAAATATGATTGTCAGCATCTTACGTCCTCTAGTTAAAACCCTTGAACTTGGTTTACAATCAGTCCTACCATGTCCTCTGATCCAATCTCAATATAAGCTTTTGTCCATTAGCATTCTCACAAGATCATTCATTTATCATCCGAATCACATAGGTACATCATCCGAGAGCATCTCTGGGTTAGGTATCCATCATCATTTTCCCCATCCAAATCCTTTGAACTTCATTTGAAGTTATTATCCAAATTAACCTAGGTGTTTGAATTGATTTTCATCCTCAACATCTGCTTAGGATTGTCATTCGTCCTAAGTTAATCATCATCGTCAGCCCAATCAATCCACTTTTAATCTCAAGGTGGATTCGGTGTCGCAATCATCCATTTATCCTTTAACCCGATCAATCAGTATCCTAAGTCACCTAGAATAATCTCTAAATGGGGTTTTCCTAATCCTTTCGTCATCCTATCTAGTCCATCATTTCATCCTATCAATCGTCTCATTGATTGATCTTATCCAATCTAATCCAATCCCATCCCTATCCAATCACCTTCGACCCAATCAATCTACTTCCATCTCGAAGCAGATTCGGTGTTGTAATCATCCTTTGATAATCAAATCTGATCATCAAAATCAATCCCATCGTATTATTCAATCATCCTAATCTAAGCTTTAATCTAATCTTGCTCTTAGCTTGACCTAAATCCCAATTTGAGCTTTAGTTCGTTTCCATCCACAATCTTTGATCCATCCTATCTATTCTTTCATCATCATGAATCCTTATCCTCCATCGATATTAATCAAGGGAAACCCTAATTACATCAACGATGATAATGAGAGTCTTGTTGATCAAGAAGTATACAACATAGATCCCTTTGACACTATCATTGCTAGTAAGCTTTCTCTACCCACTTTCCACAATCCAATCACCCCTTCAAGCTATCCTGTTATGTCTTCATCCATGCCTAATCACACTCCTTATGCTACCTTTGACAAGGGATATCTAGTACCTTCCCCATCTACATATTCATCATATCCTTCATCTACATCATCCTCGTATCCAACACCTGCATCCTCTTATCCCAATCTACCATCCCAATATTCCCATTATGATTTCCCATCCATGTCTCCCTATCCTAATCCTCTTTACCAGTCTATCCATTTTAATCCTACGTCCACACCTTCTTATCTTAATCCTACACCCCCATCAACCTATCCTAATCCAATATCCACATCTTCCTATCCTAATCCACCATTCCAATATTCCTATCTTAATTCCCCATCTACTTGCCCTAACATCAATCCATCATCCACGTCTTCCTATTCTAGTTCACCACTCCAATATCCCTACCTTAACCATCCATCCAATCCTAATCCTCCATCTACTCCCAATCCTATATCCAATCCCATTTCTCCATCTAACCCTAGTCCACCAATCCCTAATCCTCCATCTATTCCTATCATGCCATCTCAGCCTAGGGTATGAAAGTTTCTCACTCTAGAAGTTCTCCAAGGACTTATGACAAAGAAAACATCCCCAACTCCACATCATGAAGTCATAGAACCATGCTATCCTAATCCCTCATCCACGGTCATTAGTGATGAGACCCTTCTCCATCCAACATCTATCATTGATGATACAACCCCTAGCACCACTCAAACCATTGAAATAATCAAACCCACTAAATCCATTGAATCCCAATCTCCTACTCTGAGAGCCACTGAACCCATCGAAGACACCCAATTCCAATCCACTCCTCCTACTCCTAGATCCACCCAATCCATTGAAGATACCCAAGTCCAATCCACTCCTCCCACTCCTCGTATCATTGAAATCCATTCCCATGAACTTCATGAATCCCCCATCCTTCCATCTCCCCCACTTGAAGAGTCTCTCCAACCCTCCATCATCATGCCACCCACACAAGATGAGTCATGCCAAGAGCCTGATCCAAAGCATGCCATCATCTCCCCTTTTCCACATCAAGATCCCGTCAACCCACCTAGTCCACTCAAGATCATAGTCCTCCATCCACTCCATCTCATGACACCCTTGACATTGAAGATTCAATCGCTCCATCTCATGAGCCCTTATCTCCATCTCCATCGCATGATCCCTTATCTCCTACTGTCACAAATCCAGATCCTATCATATTAGCTAATCCCTCTTTTGATACCACCCATCCAAATTTTGTTATCCCATCATCTCCATCTCATGATCTTCCATAGTCGCCTAAACCTATTATCCCTACACCACTTTTATATCCCCTTGGTACTCTCACATTCCTCCATTGTGGTCTCCTTGCAGAAGAAAAACAAAGCATATATAGCACCCATCATCCTCCACCTAATAATGGATTCACATCATTCTTCTAGAATAAAAAAAATCCTATCATGGATCAAATGCTCAAAAACATGAATTATCAAGGAAAAGGCTTAGGCCTTCATGAGCAAGGTATTTTAGAGCCCATCCAGGTCAAAGAACAAATATGTATGCAAGGTATTGGATGTATCTCTCAAGACTCACAATCTAAAGATGTTGGTACAACCTCTATATGTCCTCAATGAGCCTCTTCCAAAAGAAATATAGGCTCTTCCCATTGCTCCACCAGATCATTTTCTGACATCCCTCCTCCTCCATCGTATCGCCTCAAAACAACCATCCATATTCCTCCTTCATTTGATCCATCCACCATCTCCCATCCTTCATCTACTCCATCCATTATGGGTCCTTATGTCCCTCCATCCAGCATCATGCATCCTCCAGGTACTACGTCTATTTTGGGCCCTTATATCCCAAAGTCACCTCCTCCATCTCGTCCTATTCACCCTTTCATCCATCCAACACCTATCCATGTCACCCATCATAAACATCCCACTATCATGTCCCCTAATCAGGATCAACAAAGGCACATACCTACACATCCTCCATCTACACATAATCCCCATAATCCTACCTCCATCGCTCCATATCATCCATCTCCTCGCATCCATCCCATTGCTACTAAAAGAACTTTGGATGCTAAAGTAAACATGCATAAATCTAAACATCCACATGAATCTAAAGCTCCTCATGTCCCCTCTAAAAGACATGTTAAAGAAAATAAAAAGAAAATCCAAAATCAAAATCAAACTCATCAGACACAAAGGCCCACTAAAGCAAAAATAAAAACCATGTGGATCCCAAAGAAAAAAGATGCAATACCTTCAAATGAAAAATCTATAACAACTTCCAAAGTTACTAATCCAAAAGCTAATCATACACCCCTTCCATCTCCTAAATCTGTTTTGGGTCCTTATGTCCCAAAATTCACTATCCCATCTCCTCCATTATCCCCACATTCTCCATCCATTAATCCTCCTATCCTTTCACATACACCACCACATGTGCCAATATTGGTCTTGAACTCATCACCCCATCACACACATACCCCATCATTCTATCCATACCCTGTCTAGCATCCCATCTATTATCCCACATATCTTCCCCATCAAATCCCTCTAATTCACCCTCTTGCATAATCCATTTATCCTAATAAGGTTGTACCAACATCTAATAGTTGCTTCAAACATGGGC
Source organism: Sequoia sempervirens (assembly GCA_007258455.2). Lineage (NCBI taxonomy): Eukaryota > Viridiplantae > Streptophyta > Pinopsida > Cupressales > Cupressaceae > Sequoia > Sequoia sempervirens. The sequence goes on along the minus strand of VDFB02338372.1, from coordinate 7,056,363 downwards.
TCTTAATACTTCGTATGGAATTTGATGCTTGATTCCTTGATCCATATCCTTATCGCATATCTTCTAAATCCCCTTATCCACATCCCTATCCTTATCCATCTCCTTCTTCCCGCTATCCAAAAAGTCAACAAAAGTAAAAAAAATCAAAAAAATAAAATAAAAATCGAGAAAAAAGTCAAGAGAAATAATTTGTCCAATGGTGAAAACTTGGAAACAAAGTGCCTTGGATAAGTACCATGATGAAAATCTAGAAAACAGGTGTCAGGCATAAGCCCCCATCTGTCTCTTTCCATACTTGGGGGCAACTTCCTGCTATGCATCCTCTTCACCCATCTCCTCCCTCAAACCTATCTTACACATCCTGTTTGTCGTCTCCCATTTATCCCAATCCTTCCATCCTCCTTGCGATCCTGATATAGATAGGGGTAAACATATATACATGCTTTGGACACCTCTTGGCATATTCCCCTCACCCATACACTCTTCTAATCTTTATCCACATCCATCTACCTTCCTTGTCCACTTGTCATGCTACCATTAATCTTCCTTCCTTATCCATGCATCCTATCCATATCCATCTTACTTCTTTATTTTCCTAGCCTTCTATACTCCATCCTTCATACCTCCTCACACATGACATATCTCGAATGGGGGCATCTTCTTCCTTTGTGACATAAGTCCTTGGAGACATCATTCATTGGTTTAATCATCCTTTTCCATCTCGCCATCCTTATCTTCCTATTCATCCATCATAGAATCCCTTCCATCTCCCCATCCTTATCTTCCTATCTATCCAAGCAATCCCTTCCATCCACCATCCTTATCTCTCTATCCATTCATCTCTATCCTTATCCCATCTCATAATCCCTTGTCATTGGTATTTGGCTATAGGCCTCTCCCCATGCAAACTAATGCCATCTATCTTATTGCCATCACTTCTACTTTTGCACATATTTTCAATCTCCTATCACTTCTCATCACTCCTCTCTTCCTCATATTGTCATCCCAATTCATCCTCTGATGATTTGGATAACTATCCCATCCTTGAGCTTTGTGTGATTGCCATCATCCTATCCAATCCACTAGGTTTATCCTATCCCATTGTATCGGTTAAATCATTTTTTTATCTTCTTATCAAGGTATCTTATCATGATCCCTTATCCATCATTTGGATTTGTCCTTTTGTCAACCTACGTTGCCCCTGTGCTTTCATGTAGGCAAGGTCAATCTTTTGATCTGCCCCTGGGGTTCCTTTTTTCCATCCTATCATTGTCATTTATCATTGAGGTCTCCATCATCCTCTTCTAGCTTTTATCCATTGTCAATCGTCAGCCTTTTATCGAACTACAAGGGCTCTGCACTTTCACGTAAGCAAGGCTAATCTTTGATCGGCGCCCGAGCCCCTAGGTCTTTAGGGTGTGTTAGTTTCCCATCTTGTCTCTCTTGTGTCATGTCATCAAGCTATTCCCTTATTTAGCTAGTTCTTAACAAATGAGATCCACTCGTATCATGATATTCAATCAGTTTTGAATATCCTACGTCATATCAATCTTTTAGTTTAGTATCCATCATCAGTCTCAACAAGATGTATCCTTCCTAACAAACCTCATCAACCCCATCCATCCTCTTGATCCTATGGCAAAGGACATTTTGAAATTGATTGTGATCTTTTGATGCTTTTGGATTTTGTTTATCATTTGAGCTCCTTATTATCGCTTGTCAAGGCCACCATGATCTATCATATTATGGTGTGTTTTGACAAGTTAACATATAGGCATATCTTGATCTTTTCTTTGTTGTTGTCTTCTCAGTTGTCCCGCATAGTACCCACCAAGACTCCTGCGGTCTTATGTTATGCTGGGGCATCCTTTTGTGCTTGTGGTTATTCCAATGTTTGGCCCGACCAAGGTCTTTGTGACTTTGGGGTGTTGGAATAGCCTTCTTGTCTGTTGTGTTTGTTTTATGCATTAGACACTAATTTTCCTTGGTTCCACATACCCTAGCACTTGGTGTCTTATGCTATGGAAAAAATTAGTGCTTCGAAAAATGGAAAATTGAATTAGGATTGCATTTCATCTCCCATTCTATCCTCTCATCTATCAAAAATCCCCCCCATCCATTCATCCTTTATCAATCTCCCTCCCCTATCCATCCAATCTCTTATCATCATCTCTTCAATCTTCTTAGAATAATATCGATTGGTTATTCTAAGCATCTTGCCCCCCATCATTTTTATTCCTTTCATCCATCTCACATCCCAATATAATCCCCATCCAATCAAATCTAGCACAAATCATCTAATCACATCCTTGGTCTTGTTCCCAGTCTTGCTACAAGCCTTGATCCAATCATCATCATTGTCATCATTATAAGGATGTATCCTTCCCTATCCTTTAGTGTTGTTTTGGGATGTATCCTTACCTCATCAACAACACTTTCATCGTCATCAACAGGATGTATCCTTCCCTATCATTGTGTTGTTTTGGGATAATTAACAACACTCCATCCATCATCAACCCATTTTGGCTTGGAGCTTGACTGGGGCAACATCACCTTTTTCCTTAAATCCATTTGTGCTTCATCCATCTCCTATCACTTATCATCCTCTTTTATCCATTATTTTGCATCACCTTCCTCATCTACCCTTTCATCGTCACATCCATTTTGAGAGAACATACATGTTCTCTTGAACCTGCATGTCCTCTTGAGGGGGCATCCTTCATCCCTAATCTTCACCACCATCATCTTTCTTCCTAGTCACTCCTTTGAATGACTGGGGCATCTTTTCCAATCTAACCATTTTCTTCTTTGTCTTATCTTTTAATCTTCTTTGATATGATGCTACTTCGTAACACCATCTCAAAGAGGGGAAAAATGTAGACACCTAAATTTGGACAATTACATTTTTCCAAGTTTGTCCCTTTTTGTCAAAAAACCCCTTATTCACGTTAATTGGGTAATATTGCTATTATCTAATTAGTACCCTTAATTCTCCTAAATCCCTAGGGTAGCTAGTTAAATAATTAAATACCTTACACTCTTTAATCCCCTTTTCATCAAATGAATTAAATAAATATGACATTTATTTAATTCCTCACATGTCACATCCTTTTCTTAATCTTAATCAACCTCCTAATCTCATCATTAGGGATGTGCACATGTCTAATCCTTGAGTAAGATGTGTCACATCATCCAACTTTTACAAGTTGGCTTCTAATCTTCCTTAGCCACTAATTATCTTCTAATCACTGATTAGCTAGCCTAATCAGTACCTTTGTCAACTCTCCCCATCCCCCAACGAATTTTAAATTCCTTTTTATCTTTCCAAGACTCTCCTTATTCCCATGCAAAGTCTTCTAAAATCTTTGACTTGTCACATCACTCACATGTGTCAAAGTCCTCTAGAATCTTTGACTTGTCATATCAGTCACATGTGGACCTTGTATTATCCAAGGTACTTCTCACCTCTTTTTTTGGGAACCTTGTATTATCCTTAAGATCTCCCAATAATTATGAATTTAAAATTCACTTTTATTCTCCCAAAGCTTTCCTCTTTCCCATGTGATCATTGAGAGGTCACATCAAGTCACATGCCAAGGTAATTGCAAGTACCTCCATCACATGTCATCTTCCACCTCATGCGTTCTTCTGACACTTCATCTGCCACATGGCAAGATGTGAGGGCTTGTGAGTCCTCAACTCACCATAGCCCTTCATCTTGGATATGGTGGCTCGATCTTGACTATTGAATTCTCTAGAGAATTCAATTTTCTCTATAAATACCCCCCATTTTCATTCATTAAGGGACCTTAAGCATTCTAGCACCCTTATGCTATCAAAATTGTGAGCCATCAAAGCCATCATTAAGCATTGCATTCAAGTCATTTTACATACTCATCTTCATTTTCACCATCATGCCACACCTACTGTAACTCTCATCTCATCTTGCATCCACCCTTTTATCACATTGCCATCAAAAGGAGCATACATATCAAGCTACATCAAGGGCCAACCAAGGAGATAAACACTAGAAAAAAGTATAATCATTTCATCTTTATCTTTCTTTTGTGATTTTCCTTAGGCTAATCGTTAAGGTGGTCTTGTGTTTATTTATTTTGCATTTCTAGTTAGTTTTGCATATTTAGGATAGAAAAACACTTGCACACACAATAGGTATTTCAGAATTGTTTGTGGAGTCTCATATTCTAGATTTGGAGGACACCATTGATGACATTCATCTTCTCTTTGATGGAGAAGATCCTTCTTCAGTTGTTGCAAGGGAACACTTTGACCCTCTTGTTCATTCTCTACATGATCATTCTTTGCAGTTTGATGTGATTGTGGATACTTTTGGATAGAATTTGGAGGAGGCTTCTTTGTCTTTATAGGAGTTATCATTGTCTTTGGATCATTTTCTACATTCATCTCTACTAGAGTATGGTTTGTCCTCTTCAATAGTGTGGCCTAAAACACCTGTTTGGAATATGTCGACTTTTTGGCATCAACATGGAGACACTTGATCATGCTTCAAATACATCATCCATCATCCATATTCTTGACATTCTGCATACATGCATGGCTTTCTTTCTTCCAAAGGGGAGGAATGTTGTTCGATGAGATTGGATCATCTTCAACATTCAATGTTGAGTTTCTATCATCATTGTAGGAGACTCAAAATTGTGGGGGGGGGGGTTGCCTCATCTCTCTTCTTCTTCTCTCTTATGGGGGGGAACTTTTTCCTCACATGGGTTTTTGGTGTTCTCATGCATCATTGAGAGCATTTATTTTTTGTATTTCATCTCTTTTGGGGAGGAGTTTTGTTCCACTGGGTTTTCTCCTTTTCTCCATTTGTGAAAGATCTCTTTGCATTATACATGGGTACCTAACATGGCCTCATAGTCATGACCCATCTTTATGTCATTTGCAAAATAATCTACTACTCCCTAAGTTGCACTTAAGGGGGGGTGTTGGTGTAAATGAAGTCTTGTACCTAGTTAATTCATTACTAGGGGACTTATTTGCACATGTTAAGTTTACTTAGATCCTAGGAAGGAACCTTTCTAGAAGGTGTTAGTTGTCATTAGCTGTTATCTTATCTTTTGACTTGTAACACATGTGAACCTAGGTAAGTGTGATAAGTTGTCTCATATCATATGATTAAGACACTTGTCATAATCCTATGACATCTTGTATCTCACCTTGGCTATATAACCAAGGGGTTTCTACTAAATTGTACACATCACAACATATCATTGAATCATATTGATAAGAATACAGTTTATTCTTGTCACATTCTATTCTCTCTCTTTGTACTTTTCATTTGGCCTCAAGATCTTGATAGCCATAGCCAATTCTAACAAAATACAATTTGATGGCAAACAACAAAAAAATGACAACTTTTTTGATGCAATTTTGATTGATTTTTTTGATGTAAATGATTGAAAGACATTAATATGTGTTGGGAATAGGATGCCATTTAATTTCAATCCTAAACATATTTCATGTATCTCCTAAGTCCTTGGAAAGTGTTCCCCAACACTAGGATTAGAAGAGATTAAATTTGAATGAAATGAACATGTAAATTGGCATTTGTAATTATTCCTAAATGATAGGAACATGTGGGGATGCCCAAGAAGAGCTCCTACAAAATAGGAGCACACGGGGTGCCCACATGGAAGGTGGAACCCACCTTGCTTAAGTTAACTATTAGGAGGATAGATAACACTTCAGTAATGCATGTAAAGATCCTACAAATTAGGGATTGATATTTACATGAGTGGAGTTCAGTTCAGTTCAGTTTAGTTATGGTTTAGTTATCTTTAGTTTCATGTAGTTAGTTTGAGTTGAATGCTAGTTGACTTCAATTGACTTGAGTTGCATGACAAATAGTAGGTGGATACATTCAGTTAAGTGGGGATGATCAATCATGCATAATGTTTGCATGAATTGGTGGAGAGATATGTTTAAGTTAACTAAGATTGACTTGGACCCACATTGGGTGTCCAAGTTGGCATCTTTGAGTTAACACCTTTTGCATGAGAAGATATTTACAAGGCTCAGTTAAGTAGGCCCATTCTTGGGCACCAACTTTGAGGTGATGCTTGCAAGATATTTTCTTGACCAACGATCAGTTAAGTGTTCAGTTTGGGGCACCTAAATTGAGGAGACTTTGGTTTTTACTTCATGTTACAGTGTGGAACTCTACTTGCACAATCTAGGTGTGGTTTTTTGAGAGGAGATTTATGCTTTTGTATTTGATAACTCTTATGAGTTTACATGCTCATTAATTGTCTATTTATTGCAACAATTGCATCAGAGTTGAAAGCAGGTTAGTAGACATAGCTTGTGCATGTGCCAGGATTTGAAGCATGGCATGGGATGTGTGGATTCATGCTTGGTCACATGGAATGCATGGATAGCTTGTGCTGAAGAAAGTGTATGAAATTGTATGAGAGTTTTGCACAGATTGTGAAGAAGGATTGTTGAAGGCGAGGAAGCATATCAATCAAAGATTGACATAGTATTATTGTAATCTTGTTCTAAGGTTCAATAACACAAGTGCTATTGATTCTAGTGGTGGATTTTTTTCCCAAAAGGGCTTCTCCAAGTACATGTTGTGTCACTTCAATCTTCTTGTCTCATTCTTCTACAATCTTCTATCTCTTTCTACAATTGGTAAAATTGATCTAAACAGATAATCATACACAAAGAATTGTGACAAAGAACACTTAATTAAATCTATAGTCTCATAGGTTTACAAGTTTTAAGCTACAATATTACCTTCATTTTCAACATTTGGTATCAGAGCTAACGGTTGGGTAGAGTTTGGAACACCTTTCTCTTAAAAGTTTGAAGGTTTTTAGCTTTAGTGGGAGCTAGTACTATTGTGTTATTACAGATTTGTAAAAGAAGTGTATTTTATCTTCTTGGTTTAGAGATTATGGTTTTCTTGACCTTTTGGGAGTTGTGTCATTAACAATAGATTCTTTGATTGTGTTGAGGCCATGGATGATCTTCATTTAGGATATGGTTATCACAATGTCATGGATAGTTTGGTTACATGTTTCAGTGGGAGTTTTTGATAGTGATGGTTTGATGTTTATCTTGTTTCCATGTATAGCTCAGTATCATAGTTTAGTGGGAGCTTTGGTAGGATATGGTTATCTTCATGTAATTTGAAGAGGTTTTAACATCTTGTTTCATTGAGGACCCTTAGAGTCTTTGGTAAAGGTGTTATTGTTCTTCCTTTGGAGAGGATGTAGTTCTTTTTGGTTTTGAGTATTAATCATTTGCTTAGAGCTTCATGATTTATGCAGGTTGCATTTGAAGTTGGCATGGATTGATTGGTGGGTGCTCATGGATACTAGAGAGACTTAGGTTAGGTTGGATATTTCTTATGTTAAGAGATATGTGTTGCAATGGTTACTTGTTATAAAAAAATTTCAATAGTAAAGACCGAGGAGCCTACACCTGTAAATGGATGTGATTCCATCATAGACTTGATGAGAAGGTTGTCTTTATTGAAAGCCTATATTGCTTGGTGTTGTATGCATAGGACAATATTGTATCCCACTCTTGGTCTACTTGGCAAGTACATGATCTAAAAGGTGTTTCCTACCTAATTATTAGATGCATTATTTATATGTATCTTGTCTTCTGTTATGAATTAGTCTTGAAATTTGAGTTTTGAGGGATTATTGAGAATTAGATGCATGATTTTATGTATTTCCATTGTTCTCCTTACAATCTTGAACTTGAGTTAGTTATGATGATTTGGGTAGGAGAGGTATGGGAGATAGTTAGTGGCTTTGGGCATATTCCCTTTTGTTGTGGGAATGTTTGGCTAAGTTTGATCTATTTTCTGTGAGAGGTTTACATCTAAGTTTTGTCATGTTTCATTATAAGTTGAATGGTTAGATGTTGATATCCTTTTAGTTTGGGAGTGTTGAAGGAGATCTTACTTTACATAGTTTGGCACATGTTAGTGTGGTATAAGAACATGGTTTGATTTGCAGGTTCTCTCTTTGTGGGAATATTGTCTTCTTCTTGAAGGTTCTTGTGTTATGAGAGATGCATTTTGCATATCATTGTATGCTTCTTTGACACTATGATAGAGGAGTTAGCCACATCCTCAATGTGAATTGCTTATAGGAGGACTTGTTAATGTTGTGATCTTGTTTTTTATATTTGACATTACCTATGTAGTGGGAGTTCTAGAAGGTATATGTGTTATGTATGAGAGGGGAACCTCTCTTGGACTGGTTACACTTTACTATAGTGAGTTACTTCAGAGGTTTTTAATCTCATGTATTTGTGTGTTATTACCTTGAAGTCTTATTTTGCAAGATGGTGGATATACATGGACTTGTTTGCAGATTTGGGTTGTTATGTTGATAGCATGAGGTTCTACCTATGATAGTTTGGCTACAGAGACTTGTGAAAGGTATTGATTGAGAAAGTTGACACTTTGATCAATGTTGTAGATAAGTTCCCTTGGTGTAGGAAGGCCATTGGCCTTGAGTCCTATACTTGATTTATAATAATGATTCATTGTTTAGAATAATTGCAATGTATAATGTTAAGTGGGAGAATTTTGGGAATAGGATGCCATTTAATTGCAATCCTAAACATATTTCATGTATCTCCTAAGTCCTTGGAAAGTGTTCCCCAACTCTAGGATTATAAAGAGATTAAATTTGAATGAAATGAACATGTAAATTGACATTTGTAATTATTCCTAAATGATAAGAACATGTGGGGATGCCCAAGAAGAGCTACTACAAAATAGGAGCACATGGGGCGCCCACATGGAAGGTGGAACCCACCTTGATTAAGTTAAATATTTGGAGGATAGATAACACTTCAGTAATACATGTAAAGATCCTACAAATTAGGGATTGATATTTACATGAGTGCAGTTCAGTTTAGTTATGGTTCAATTATCTTTAGTTGCATGTAGTTAGTTTGAGTTGAATGGTAGTTGAGTTCAGTTGACATGAATTGCATGACTAATGACTTCTGTTGCATGAAAAATAATAGGTGGATACATTTAGTTAAGTGGGGATGATGAATCATGCATAATGTTTGCATGAATTGGTGGAGGGATATGTTTTAGTTAACTAAGATTGACTTGGACCCACCTTGGGCACCCAAGTTGGCATCTTTGAGTTAACACCTTTTGCATGAGAAGATATTTACAAGGCCCAGTTAAGTGGGCCCATTCTTGGGTGCCAACTTTGAGGTGATGCTTGCAAGATATTTTCTTGACCAATGATTAGTTAAGTGTTCAGTTTGGGGAGCCTAAATTGAGGAGACTTTGGTTTTGACTTCATGTTACAGTGTGGAACTCTACTTGCACAATCTAGGCATGGTTTTTTGAGAGGAGCTTTATGCTCTTGTATTTGATAATTGTTATGAGTTTGCATGCTCATTAATTATCTATTTATTGCAGCAATTGCATCAGAGTTGAAAGCAGGTTAGCAGATATAGCTTGTGCATGTGTGAGGGTTTGAAGCATTGAATGGGATGTGTGGATTCATGCTTGGTCACATGGAATGCATGGATAGCTTGTGTTGTAGAAAGTGTATGAGAGTTTTGTGTAGGTTGTGAAGAAGGATTGTTGAAGGAAAGGAAGCATATCAATCAAGGATTGATACAGTATTATTGTAATCTTGTTCTAAGGTTAAATAATATAAGCACTATTGATTTTGGTGTTGGAGTTTTTTCCCAAAAGGGTTTCTCCATGTACATGTTGTGTCACTTCTATCATCTTATCTCATTCTTATACAATCTTCTATCTCTTTCTACAATTGGTAAAATTGATTTGAACAGATAATCATACACAAAGAATTGTGACAAAGAACACTTAATTAAATCTATAGTCTCATAGGTTTACAAGTTTTAAGCTACAATATTACCTTCATTTTCAACAATATGCATATTACTATGTAAAATGAATGTAATATGTATACAATATTTTTGGATTTTATGATTTTAAATGATGAAAAATACAATTTTGAAACCCTAAATCAGATGTAAAACTAACTAATGCAAATCTTAGATCTAGGGTTTTGGAGACTTCCAAATCAAAATTTATGATGTACAATGTCAGGTTCACCAAAATGAAATGAAGAAAAAAGGTAAGTGATGTGGGTGGTGTTGATCTAAGGGTTTAAACACACTTACACTTTTCCTAGTTTCATTAGAAAAAGGGATCTCCCAAGGATAGGATTGACTTTCAACCTTGAGGTGAGTCAACCCTATTAGGAAGGTCTACTATTTTCTTATGACATAAATGGTTGATTGACACTTTTGGGAGATAATTTCAAATGGATTAACTAATTAAATTGCATGAAATAACACTTGAAATGCATAATGTTATGATAAAAAAAATGGAAATAGTAATTTGCAGGTAGATCTAAGAAATCTTGTCAGTGGAAGTAAATGATGTTGAGATAAAACATATTTGTAGCTTCTAATCGAATTTTACAAGAATAAGATAATTCAGACTAAAATATCGGATCAACAAACTTCTAGTACTAGAGTGACTATATCATAGTTTGAATCATTATTACCAAAGCAACTACTAAACTATGACAATCTTCCAATTTCCATTGTTGACATCAATGACAACCTTCCAATGGCAACACATGATGTGAAAACCATCAAAAAATTCTTCTTTGCAACTTTTCATTTCTCTCCCGCAAAAACATTTCACAAAATTTTTCACATGGCACCTTTTCTCCTCCTTCAACATCAATGGTAAAGGATACAAGATATTGAATTCTTTAACAGTTTCCTTTACATACCTGAAAACTCTCCCTGAGGAGTACACCTAAAATAGTAGCTGTGAATAATCAACCAGAGGTGGTTGTCCTTTGAAGTTTGTTAAGAGTACCTGTCCAAGAGGATTTGCTTTCATCCCAGAGCATCTTTGCTTTTGATAAGGCTCTGCAAAGATAATTAAGATCAGCTAGGATGTCTTTTCCTTCAACCATAGTCTCAGAAGAAATGTTCGAGTTCAAAATCCTGTTAGCCAAAGAAAGAGCATAGTAGATAGGAGTGAACATAGTCTTTATCAGATCCCTAAGTTGACCAAATTATTCAATAATTTCTCCTTTCTCCTTATGTAATGTAAGATATTCTTCATGCAACTTTGTTAAATCTTACCAAGTTTGATCATCCAAATCTAGAGTTGGATTAAAGGTGTTGGATGCATACTTTATTTGTGTCTCAATTGTGTCCTCAACATCCTTGACTCTTTGGATTGCTTCAGGCCATGTCCAACAAAATGAGAATAGACTTCTAGCATCTTTCTCACACTCTTGAACCTCTTTAAGTCTATGAAATGCAATGGTATGTGTAGACTTGCACTTGTCTTTAATTTCAAACAATCCTTTTTCTTTCACCCAAGTGACCATTTCACTTACTACTTAACTCTTCAATTCTTCGAATTTAATAGTCAATGATTTGTGCTTTCCACAATAGACTGTCAAGAATTGGTGACTACTCTAGGAACAATCTGAAGATGTGCCTTTCTCCTAGCTAGCTGCTTGAGTCTCCTTGGAGCTGGCTCAGTCTGAGAAATTAATGCATGAACCTTAATAAATTTTCTATTTTCTCTAGAGGCAATCATAGATTTATGGAGACCAACGCAAAGCTTTCAAGAACTTCTCGAGCTACTTCGGTGTAAATTCCAAATCTAGGTCTATTGGGGTCTTAAGGGTTGTTGATTAATATTTCAATACATCCATCAACATAATCCTTTTCAATCTCATACCTTAGCTCAAGAATCCATGTGTTTCTTGGTTCAACTACCTTGATAATGTAGCTATTAGTGGATACCGAAAACGTTATGTCATCCTTATATTTTGTGACTAATTCTCTTGGAATTCTCTGTCTTTTGTTCATTGTTCTCTGGAATTTTCCAAAGAAAGTGGAAAGGGCATCTCCTTGTGCATCCAAATTTCCAATTTCTCTCATTAATTCTCTGATCTAATGAGCAATTGGTTTGGTATTTACCCAAACAAATTCTCCTATACCAGGAACTTCTCTCACTAAGTAGAAGGTTAGACATAATATCAATGTTCCATATCTAAATGTGCATTTCTTCTTCTTGATATCATTTAAATTTTTCAATAGTTATTATTGAAGCAACTCAAAGATCATATTTGGTCCTTTTCTCAACCATTTCTAATGCTAGGTCAATTGTGGTGGTAGAGACATCATTATCACCAAAAATCAAGTGTGAAATAACCAAACTTACATATTGAATTGTTAGGTCACTGATACTAGTACTTGTGTTCTTTATTAATCCCTTTCCTTTATCGAGATTGTATTCAGGAGTAGGTCTGGTGGATAATAAACCTATAGCATCTCTAATCGCTTCCTTGGATATCATATATGAATTATCCATCCATACAAACTGATCATGAAATTTGCTAAGTGCCAATCTACTAAATCTCTCTTCATTGCTAAAGTCTAGAAATTGATCCCACACATCCAATTTTATCTCTATAAGCACACTACATGTTCCAGTTTTAGGGTAAAGTCTTCTCCACTTAATTCTTCACACCACAATATGCATGCTTTTCCATAAGTAGGTTCTTCCAATTTTCTATGAATATATATCCCAATGTCTTCAGTCGGAATGAAACTAAGGGTAACATGATACTTCTTAAACTGTGGTTCTGGTCTCTCTAAATTCTCTAAGACTCTAGGTATATCCATCACATTCAAAATTCAATGAATAATTTAGAGGGAATAATGTATAGTAGTAGTAACTTACCTCTTGTCTACACACTGATGGAGGAGCATCCAAGGTGAAATGGAAATCCTATGCCACCAAAAATATTGTTATTTCAATTTTGTTCATTTTCAATAAGGGCTTAGGGGTTTGGAGAATAAATATTTTAATTTGCAACATTATAATTTTCCCTTGTGGTGATTTGAAGAGGTAATTTTTGAAGGAATTATGCTTTGATAAATGTTTCTAAAGAATCTACAAAGGGAATATGATTCTTGGGAATTCATTTACAAGAGGAGACCACTTTTCTTGCATGTTCTTGCATTATCATTTGCATTCATTGCATGTATTTACCCATTGGTCACAAGCTTTGCATGTTGTTGCATGTTTGGGTCGCAATTATGAGACCCAATATTAGTAAAATGGTCATAAATTTCTCATACAGTAACTAAATCAATAATTTCATATTGATTTGGAAAGATGGAAATAAGGCGCACCAAACCCATAAATTGTTTTAGAAAATTCTGATGAATGACACAACATTGATAGGCAGAAATTGACAAGTTTTCTTGGTGGTTTAGTGAAGTTTGATTTGAGAAACCAATAGTGGTTTTTTCTCACAAAATTTTATATATTTATGCCTTGTCAATGTGAGAAGTTGGTTTCGGAGAAGAAGAGTTTTGCATACTTAGATGCTACTGGAATGAAGCTAGAATGTTGAGTTGCAGATTTTTGTATATGTAAAGCCCATGATGTATGGGAGCATATGAGCGCCATGATTATGTAATTCATTTTCAGATTTTGAAATCAATATATGTTGCAGATTTATCTTCCATATTTTGTTGTTAATGTTTATTTGCAGCCTTCTTGCATAGTGTTGTATGTGTGTTTGGTTGTAGATTTGAAAGGGAGAGTATCCCTCTTAATCACACACCAAAGCCAAACACTGAAATTTTGCAATATGAAAACACTTTGGTCTCTTCAAGCTTTCTCTACATGATTCTTCTCTTTTGCAAATTCCTTTCATCGAATGTATTTTCCTTAACATAATTAAATTTATTTCTTTGATCCCAATTTCTTTAGCAATAAATGCTTTAGACTGCAAGTAGATGTCCTCAAAATTTGTGTGCACTTCCATCTTTTCAAGCCCTACAAAATTCATTCTTCACACATGTGCACTTGAAAATTACTTTCGCATGAAATTTTGAATTCATCACCTTCAATAAATGCCTTTATGTCATGACACAACCTCGTATATCAAAAGGAGAAATTAAATTTTTTGATTATTGCTCACCCTTATCCACTGCTTGGATTTAATTTTTGATGGGATTATCTGCACCAGAGGATGACACAAATGAAATTGATACTTCTAATTCTCCTTCCTTCTTCCAGAACCTTTCCATTTCCTTCTTAACCTCTACTAGATCAATCTTAATGATTGGTTCATTTCTTTTTACTAGATAGTCTCTTTTCATATTTCTGCTTTTGCAGTCTCTGGTAAAGTGTCCTGGTTTGCTACAATTATAACAAACAACATTCTTCCATCCACATTATCCTTTATTTAATTTGTATCTGCATTGGTTAGCCTTGCGTCCAAATAATTGTAGTGATAACAGTAGCCTTTGAATGGATAAATCATCTTGTTCAACATCTAACTTTTGCATTCTATATCTTTATGTCTAATTCTTTTGCATTTAAAACATTGATTGGTGAATGATAAAGCATTTTGATTCATTCCATCATTCTGTTTTATTTTATTTCTACAATATTTAGCTCTATGTCCAATCCTATTGCATGAAAAACAAACACCCTTAAAATATAAGTACCTTTGAGCATTAGGTTGTCTGATAGGAATCCTTCTGATATTGCTTCTTTGATTCTTGATCTATCTGTCATTTCCTTGAGTCTTCCTTTGATTTTCAATCATGTTAGGGGATTGATTTACCTTTAAACTTTGTCCTTCAAATCCCAAACCACCTTTATCCTTAGAGGATTTTTTTCTTGCAATCAGTTCATCTAGCCTTGTAGAACTGGTTTTGAATTTATCCTCATGAGCTCTTGCTTTCTCCAAATCTGATTTTAGAGCTACCAATTCTTGTTCAAGCTTAGCACATTCATCCATCTTTCTTTAAATTTCATATTTCTAACAATCTTGAATTATTTCTTCCACTTGTTCTTTTAGACCGGTGATGTCCTCATCTGCTTTCTTTAATTGATCACTAACTTCTCTATATCTTTCCTTGAATTTCTTGATTTTTTCTCACTTTCTCAATGCACTCATTTGCTTCCTTCAGGCTTTCCTTCAAGTCCTTTTATTCTTGTGTTCTGTCAAGATTTTCAAGAGAAATTGAAAGTTCATTATCATTATCTAGGATACAATCTTCTTCAATGCGCTCTATAGGAATCTCTTCTAGAGGAATAGGAAATCTCTTATCTCCCATGAGTTCAAATTTCAAGATCTTCCTCAAGCTGTTAGACTTCTTAAGAGGAACCAAGCTCTGATACCGATTGTTAAACACCCAAAATACTGAGAGGGGGGGTGAATCAGTATTCCATGAAACCATTCACATAATATACATCCAAGTAATAATACAGTTCTACCTATAACAATTAGTGAAAACATGGAATCAACACAAGATGAAAATACACATGAACACCAATATTTTTACATGGAAAACCCAAAATGGGAAAAGACATGACGAGGATTAACTCATAATATAATATATTCATATATAGAATATTGCAAAGGCTCATTGCCAGGACACATTGTCCTTGAAGGCTCACATCTTGAAATAAATTACAAAACAGAGTATGGCTCACTACCAAAAGATGAATTGAGATAGAATGCACCTTCCTTGTGTTGGAGTTTAGTTCCAGTGAAGCACAATATATAAAACTCTTCTCTGTAAGAGTACTCAACAATTCTATCTACTCACATATACAATTTCATATACTCGCACTCTCTGACTTTCATCCCTTTTCTATTTCACATCTTCTTCTCCCTCTTCTCCACAAAAAAATTCTTACATATATATCATATACATTCACTTTCACTAATTAGGTCAACCTAATTAGAGAAACCCCATCTCACATCAAAACTAACTCTGTCAGCATTGTCCTAAAAAAAAATTCATCTTCGCACCCAACACAAGCATCTAATATATGGTATTAGTCGGCATGGACCTAAGATAGATCCATTTGGCATTTGCAACACGTATTTAATATTCTTGATTCAAACTCATAATTACTTCGGCTAGAGTTGAACCTAAAGCATCAAATCACCAAATGTATATGCAATTCATCAAATGTGTAACAAAAACTTGTTGACACATCAAACTGTCCTTTAGACGACATCGAATAACTTATATTCAACTCCACAAGGAAAGATAATTAAATATGAGAAAATGCAAAATCTCCCTCATCAATGCACTATACAAAAACTTACTGTAACCTCTAAACATAACACTTTTATTCATATATTTGGTATGAATTCTTATATCATCATAAAAATTCGATGTAAGATGAATCTTATAGTCACAAATCTATGTACAAAGTCTTGTAGAGATATCTTTCTTTGAGGTGGAATCTAGACCAAAAAATTGATGCATTGAACTAGTATATAAGTAGAACACTATTTTCCAAACTACTGGTAATTGTATATTTCCAACCATATAGCCAAGTCAACTGAAATCTTGTCAGTGGAAGCAAATGATGTCAAGATAAAACATATTATCAGATTCTGATTGAATATTTTAAGAATAAGATAATCTAGACCAAAATATCGAATCAACAAACTTCTAGTACCAGAGTGACCATATCATAGCTTGAATCATTATTACCGGAGTAGCTACTGAACTGTGATAATCTTCCAATTTCCATTGTTGGAATTGATGACAACCTTATAATTTCCAACAAATATGCGCGTATAAAGAGAGAAGAAAAATGTGTTTTTGGGTGAATGGGGGTTTACCTCAATCAACCCCGTGTTGGTAATTAAACCTTGATGATGAAATAATGATAAACAAAAGGAATTGATGAATGAAAAAAGCTATGTTACAACTCACCAAACCCTTTAATGGCTGCCCTTACAAGATTGAATTCTAACACATCACTCTAAGGTATGGATCTTGCATGAATTGGCTTGATTTCTTGCTTGATTTGATGCTTGAATGCTTGAAACCTACACCACAATGTTAGCTCCAAAACATGACATGGACACACATGAACTTTGACATGATGATATGATCTTGATTATTGTTGTAGATGGTTGATAAATCTACTCTTCAATTCTCTTGACAATAATATTTTCTATAGTATTTCTCTCATAAAGTGTGTTAGATTTGAATTGATAAAATAACTATGTATTTATAAGTGTTTATCTAATTTCTAAAAAAATAGATTCCACAAGCTGTCATTTGAAACTTGAATTTGAATCATTAAAATGTTGCCAATTAATAATTGGGTCCTAGCACTTAAAGGGGACCTAAGTCCAAGACACTCAATTTCCAAGGTGTTTAAATTAATGTTGGAAATTGTTTAATATAGGTTTCCCTTTTGGAAAATGTGAATAATAATACTTTGCAATGCATAATTTAGGTAGTTCGAAGCTTAATTAAGTCCAATTAATTAAGGGATGCAAACATAGTGTGAAATTGTAAAGGTGTACAATTTTCTACACTACATAAGGGACTACCTTTTATATAATATCTCTAGCAACAAAGACATCAACATTATTACCATCAAAAGAAAATGAATTTTGATATTTTTTTTACAACCTTCTTAATCTATGAATTTTCTTCTATCAACATACCCCTCACATAAACAACATGAACCTTTTCCATTTTATGTTTAACCTTTAATTACTTGAAGAAAAAATTAGAACCCTTATTCCCCAAATGTAACCGCATGAGCCTTGATTTAAACCTTGATCCCTCACCTCATACAATTGAACACATCTTAAATATATTTTTGACATCCTAATCCTCTTTTTGCAGCTTCACATCCCCTAGGCTACACTACAACTCTTTTTCTCTATTGAACATATCTTATTACAACCTACTATCCCTAAGAGCCCTCTCCTTAGCCTTGATTTTACCATATATTTTTTATAAAATTAATAGCAACATCCATTACATTATTCCATATTATAATATTATAACCTTTTCTTAGGATAGTGTGATATAATTATAATCGTAACATACAATGTTGCATCTCCAACTTCCTTGGAATGGGTACTTGTATGGCATGTAGTTGAGAGATATTATTAGTCTCCTAGTTGACTTAGAACATTAGTTGTAATGGCACTCGAGGAGGAAGGTGAAGTATAAGGTTGGTGGTTACAAATTTATTAGAGCTCACTTATATTATTTCCCCATTCCTAGGTGCAAGTAGAGAGAAAGAGTGGAACATCTTCTTCATTGTTAGGTAGGTCCCACATGCTTAGTGGTCTCATATTGGAGTTTCATTTTTGGAAAGGTGTATCCATAAATTGGAGTGGTCAAATATACTTGGGAAATATATTTTATATTCAGAGATGCATTGATTTATCATATGGGAGTGTTGGGTTTTTATCATACCATGGTTTTGAGTGGTCTTGGTTTTAGGAATTAATTATGGTTTTGTCTAAACTCTTGTTTATATTGTATGCATTAGATATAGGTTTCATGGGTTATTTATAGATATACATGTGTTACCAAAATGTTATTAAACTGATGGGAGAGGTTTGTTTATTATGTATTCTTACTTTAAATATTAATACAAACTGGTGCTCTCTTTATGTTGAAGTTTTTTCTTGAAACAATTTCTCCACATACATCTAACATTGCATGTTTATATCTTATGGTTTATTTATTTCTTATTTTTTGATTTATGATTCCACCTATTCATTTTATAGTGAATCAAATAATCAAATAATTAGTATTTTATATTGCATACTCCATTAACAATA